>JYFJ02003333.1:0-43326 GCA_000934665.2 Catajapyx aquilonaris | reverse complement strand
AATCGACCCCGAGTTGGTGAAATATGCAGAGGAAGATTGTCTGTACAACATATTAAAATTTGGATCATTTTAATGTGGTTGTTTGAGTGATGTAGTGGCACAAACTGCACTTCCGGCGAGAAACAATGACAAAGTGTAGGATTTTTTATGTCCTTCCCCGCTCAACCTCTCGGATGGAGATGTACGGCATGAGACGGGGCACGAGTGGAGCTATCATTTGGTACCCATTGCATATTTTTAGTCCCAATGGGCGCCTGACAGTGACGGCGCAAAGATAGTCGGAATCCCCATAAGGCGCCATGTTAATTTCGCCTTCCCGCCTCCCTTTTGCCCTAAGTCACGTGATCCCCCCTCAGAGTGGGGGGTTTCACTTCTGGGCTTGCTCGTAAACGGGAGGGGAGCGTCTACTGGTATATATGGTCTAAGGTCTGCACGCTCTGATAATAAGCTGCAATCTTTCAAAGGTTTGAATGTAGCGCTGCTAAAGGATGGTATCGCTCCATCACAGCTGGTAACCCTGCTCGCCACCTGGAACCATGCCTGGAACCACTGTCCGCCTCAGTAGTGAAGTGTCGATACCGGTTTTGTTATCCATCCACGCGACCTGTCGCCTGGCGCCCTGGCCAACGGTCGTTCCCGGAAGGAGAGCACCTAGGGGCCGCCCCTGGGGCTGACTGCTCAAGGCATCGCAGGCTGGGTGAGTGGGCGCACGTCGGGTTGCCCTTTGGGGCCCTTTGGAATGCAAAGGGCTGGGCTTTAAATTTGGCAAAGGTATAGGACGGTGAATCTTCTCAGTCATATATTGTATACCTAAACTGACATTTAATGATTACTTGATTGCACAATACTTATTGGATCATGTAACAGCTTGGGTAACATGTCAAGTTCATTAAATGTCAGTTTTAGTGAACAATATGTCACTTTAAAAATTGGGCATCGCCTACAATGGCATAAAAGGTAAAATAAAACTCATTTTAGGTCTGGGGTGTCTTCTCTGACAATTTGATTATTGAAAAGATTGCTAATTCACAGCATTTTAACCCCAATATTCTCAGCGGTATGCCAGGTTTGTAATTCTGGCACTCACCTTTAAAGACAGCAGTCACTGTCAAGGACCATTTTCACCAAAAATCTTAGTGGACCAAGTGACACAGGTGTCCCACCGATTACCTAGCTTACTCGCATTGTCATAATATAGCAAGAAAAAGTCGGCCATATGTTTGAATTCAACTAACCGACAGAACCGTTACACAAGATTGATTGTTGCATGGCCTATCTTTCCAAGATTACAATAGAAGTTTGCGCATTGCTGTGGTATCTTAGACTGGGTTACACCATCACAGGTTTCATTTGTAACCCTGGAGTTACCATTGTTAATAAGTTAATTGTCAAGCAAAACCCCAGTTTTTTGCCTTACGGTTAGTTCTGCTGTCAGCAACTAGGAACCATCCATGGTAACCCATGAGAAAGCTTCTGTGAGAAATCTGACTTGCAGAAGCAGACCTATAGCAGAGGTTTAGGGCTGGTTGGGCCAAAGCAACTGCTTAGAAATTAGCAGCTTAGTGCGGAAAAATTGCTAGCTAAAACACATAATTTAGGTTGGAACACCATCTTAAAGAGATTAACATAGTGTTGTATGAGGTCACTGTTTTATCCAAAAACAACTGGGTCATTCCATGCCAAAGGAGCATCAGAGGTTGCTCAACCTGAAGGAAGACATTCTTAAATCAAAAACTGCATTTTCCCGTAAGAGTGTACTTTGCCCATATTTGTTTTGTTTCAAACTCAGACAAAATTCTGACCTTGCAATGAGTGACCTTTACATGGTTCATCTTGTCTGGAAATTTTGTCAGGCAAGAGCCTAGCGGTGGTAGTAATAGTTTCACCACGGTATCCACCTAGGCTTTTGAAACTGAGCCGTAGCAGCTGTGGAAAGGAGCATGCCTATGGAGGGATCAACAACAGCCTTGCCAGCGTTGCATGGCATGTGCTTATTTATATTATTAATACCCTACTGTGATGGCGATTCCTCTCGCTGTGTAACGGCCTGCAGCATTGGAAGTGATTTCAAAATTTAGCCCAAGTGTCCTATATTTGCAATAAACTTTGGTTTTTTGGAAATAGTGTCCAGGGAATTTATAAAACGCAAAAAACCCTGACCACCTAAAAAAACCAACCACTCCGGAGTTCCCATAAATGCCGTTCCGGCCACGAGCGCTACCTCCGCACAGTCTTACTTTGGAACTTCGCCGTCGGATGTCGCTGCCTGGTCTGCGTCTCTCTCTTCTTCTCCACTTTGGCAATTTTGCCTAATTTTTTGGCCAAATTTTGGCAAGTTGGTGCTTAGTGTAGGCTTAAATCTGGTGCCATCATTAGAAAAGGGCTTTGATCATCATGGTATTTGTGGGCAATAGCAGCTGAAAGATCTGCCATCATGTGGCTATGCTGATTTTTGTGGAAAACGCTATAGTTTGAAACACTGGAATACAGTAATATCTGAGCATGTGTCAAGTGATTAATGTTATTGAATGTTAAGTTAATGTGTTACTTCATCATTCTTTGATACTTGCCATATGAATGACAGTTCTTAAGTCAGGGGAGGGCTAAGTTTTCTTTTTGTGTGACGGTCTGAAAATTATAAATCATGGGGCGGGCCGGTAGCAACTAAAAGCCACAGCAAGGTAGTGACTACACAACAAACCTAGTGAAACATGGATGAAAAATGCATACATAAAGGTGAGTTCACTTACCGCATTTAATGTGAAAAGTGGAACTGTTTGAAGTCCCACACAAGCCTTATGACGTGTTTTATTTGATAAATTAAACATCAATCACATTAACTTTGTAGACTTCACTCTTTGGTAGATGGGGACCACACTTTGCCCACCCCTGTCTTAAGTAGTGCTGTTGCTTATAGCTTAAAGTGTTGCAGTATTACATTTATTGAGTTTTAGAATATACTACATGTCAGGAGGAGAATGATGCGGGACTCATAACAGGTGTGGAGAGAGTTAGTTGGGTCTTTGGTTGCCAGGAATATGGGGGGAGGCCATACAGGATATGAGAAGAAAATCATTTAATTACTTCAAGTTTCATAGAGATTTAAGTCTCATATTGTGTGCATGTGTGAGAGTGGTAGGCTAACTCAGTGCAAAATAATCTGAAAAACTAAACCTGCTAATTTCAAAACGTCATTAATCACAGAAGTGCAATGAATTTTATAAAATGCTTGCGACCAACAGAGTATACTCTGTGGCATGTGCTGTTGCGGATATTGCAAACCTTAAATGGGGATTATGTGAGTCTTTAAAAGTAACCTTTAATGATATTTGAGATCAGCTTCATAGCAGCAGTTTAATGTGAAAGTGATGAAAGAACATAATAATTCAGCGTAATGGACTGGTGAGGCAGAGGCCAGGAAGTTTCGTGTATCCTAAGGCGTGAGCGGGAGGTAGGTCTTCTGAAGTAGGAGATGGGAAGGGAAAGGATCTAGATGGGGAACTTTTGATGTCAATTTAACGCAGACTACCAATGCAATAGTGAGGAGGCAGTACCCTTTTCACGTCTTGATTGCTCCTATAACTGCTCTAAAACTCCCTTTTATCTCTTGCTACAGCTGATCCTGCACAATGAGACTTATTAAGGCAAGTATTTTTGAGCGAAGGTACTTGGAATAAAATGCATTTGGCTAATGTTTTTATGAAATGCTGCACACTCTTGTAGAAATTAGATATTTTACAGGCTTCTTCTTATAATATCTGTGTCATTATCAAGTACGATTAGTATTGTGACACTACACCAAATTCTTATGGTGACACCATGAATTTATTCACGAATGATTGATTTATGCATGTGACAAGTCACAAACTATTGACCGCTGAACTTTTAATTGAAGTAGATAATGAGAACCAACTCCAGCGACCATGTATTGCCATATGCATCCGCGTGTAAATTTAACGCACCTGCGATGAACATGTGTGTTGATGGGAAGGTCATGTACGTATATCGGATACAAAAGCAAGTCGTGAGCAGTAGTCTTATACACCGAGTTTTGATTTAAGGCAGGCTTTAGTGAAGAAGGTTCATATCTGCTCTTGGCTTTTAGATGTAACATATCGCACGGTTTTTCATTTCCGCGAGTGTCACGTTTACTGTAGCTTGATGGTGGAGCCTGCTGCAGTTTCATTACTTTTATTGAGTGGAAGGGGTTCAATTTTTTATACCGTGATAATTTGGTAGATGTAGCACGTACTATGGGCACCAAAAGAATTGACCGGAGTTGATGGGTATATAGCGCCATATACCCATCAACTCCGGTCAATTCTTTTGGCGCCCATAGTACATGTGAATGAGCACTGGAGGTGTCACAGTCGTCAACGCCTACATATAAATAAACCCCAAACAACTTTAAAAAAGGTAGTGAGTGAGCAATGTTGAGACACTACAAAAGTCAGCATGACTTTTCTGCCCATATGTTCCAGAATAAGGTGTTATGCGGGTGACCGTGATTGTCTAGGGGCAACACAAACGTTCGCCGTCGTCTACGTCGTTACAGATATAGGTCTATAAGTATCTGGATGTTTCTCATCCCCCAACATTTTGGACTAATCTAGCCACTGGCGGCTGGATGGCATCTGTTCTGATTAATCCTGTGGGCCTATAAGCAATTACGAACGTTGAATTATTAAAACTAGTACATAATTATGAAGCACATCCCCTCGTAAACACCAGGAATTCCAAACGTATTACGCAGGTAAAATACTCCACAAATATTGGCACCACGTTTTACAGCATCATTACACGTGTAACAGAATTGGAAAAAAAAACTATACACGGGAAAGATAAACACTATTTAGCTCCCCACATTGCACTGTAGTAATTCATAGCCCTTAACATTGTCAAGGGCAAAGAGAATGTAAAATGCCCCTGTTCAATCACGGTTTTGCACCTGCTTTAGTGATGAACATACGCAGCACTTCACACAGTGGATAAAAATGCTCGGATTTTAACGCAACCGCCAATCACGCTTAATTGCAACCAGAATTTATTTATTTATTTAACGCAAGCAGTGCTTGAAAAGATACACCTGCAATCTGAGCCGATCATTGTCAACCCTTCATCATCAGCCCTGCCTGTTCATTACTGCCCACATAATAGAGATAGTTCCATAGTACTGGGTAGAAAAACATTAGGGACGAAACTTAATCAGTACCACCAGCATCATAAGCAGAATCGTTAATTTTTGATAGGTGCGAGTATGGGGAACTATCGCACACACATGTGTTTGATAGAGTTAGGAAAGTCAGCGTCCATCTAATTTACGCCGAGCATTTGTCCAAATCGTCCGATTGAAATCCCGCCATTTACCCCGATTTGGCCAGCGTCTACTGGCCTTTACATCATCCTGAGGGCGGGGGTGGTGGGAATGAAGATCCTTAGGGGGCGCACACCCTTCCTTTTCACCCTGTTGGGCTGGTAATTCATGCAGACGCTCAGGTGACTCAATTTGGGTTTGATTTCGGTGTGGGAAATAATCCGATTACGGGGGCGCTCCTGTCCTGCGGGGGAGATTGATTCCCTTTAGGTTTGAAAAGAATTTTGCTGACTGTAATTTGGTTTACGTCTGCGGGCCGCCCCCTTTTTGTCAATTCAAATGAGGGGAAAAAATTGGGAGGAAAAAATGCTGATTGATTTGTGTACGGGCGTTTGCTATGTAAATGATGTATCTTTTGCGGTATGACTTCACTCCGGTAAAAGGCTGTGCGGAGTCGAGCATGATTGATGATCAGGGCAAAGCGATTTGTGGGAGGAATGATTGATTCTTTGGAAGGCGACTTGTCAATTTTTCCTAGCATTAATCTCGACGGAATTGGATGAAACTTGTCGTAACTGGTAAAATGGTTATTAGGGAGTGGAGATAACATTATTATGTGCTGGCGGATTGAGATCAAGTGGTTTTTCTTGGCCTTGGAGCCAAAATAGGTCAGGATTCGGCAAGAAAAAAAATATATTATTTTTGCTACACCCTGACCTGGCTAATTTTAAGAGAGTTTATAATAATTGACAACGTACATGCCAATATGTGTCGCCATCGTTATCGTTAATCACGTCGACGGTGGGCGTCGGAGATAATGGCCTTCGTGTATCGCGGACAGTTTTGAGCAGCATGTTTTGTGGTATCAGCGTTATGTAAGGTACAGTGACATTATCAGTGACTGGAAAGGCCGACCACTCTTGTCACTACTCGACTTCTCTTATCGTCCGTTCACGTTTTTAGCGCTTAGACCGCACCGACCTCAGACTATATGCCCAAGAGCCAATGAAAACAGAGTGGTGTTTGTTAAACCAACTCCGCGGAAGCTTATGAGGCGGTTGATCTTGCAGGATAAACACACCTTTTACCGGCCTAATTATTTCCTGCTGTTATCTTTCCCGGGTTTACACCCACACTTCATTCTTTTTTACACACGTTCTGGCTCACCCCGTTTTAAAGCTAGGTCGGGTTTGACGACGATCGTTTTGGGCGATGTTCATCAAGTGCAAAAGCATGGAGAATCGCCAGTTCATAGCCACTATTGGGACTGCAAAAATAATTTTATGTGGCGGTTCTCACTGCGGGAAAGGGTTTAATTGCAGGCGTTGCGGGCTGGTACGAGGAAAGAATAATTTGCGGATAATGTTTGGGTAAGGGGTGATGAATGGGGCGGTAAATTTTCAGGCCAACTGTTCGACACGTAGTTCAGCGGCCTTTGAATTTTATGCTGCTCAAAAACGGCTGAAATCTTCATTATGTTGCTTGTGTTTAGTGACTGCTGAATGGCATTGTTGCTGTTAAATAGTCGATATGAACTTATATGGCCCTTCCATTGTTTTTGTGACCTGACTGTCACAATGAATCTCAATGGCAGAAAGATATGTTTGTTTGAATGTGTTGTTAGATGAAATTGCCATAAATCAGATGGAACATTATTATGCTGCTAAATTACAATGGAACGACTGATTTAGTTACGTGCTGTCTGTTATAATAGTATTTTGAGTATGATTGCATTACACTAGCCCATTTTGCACCGAGCATACACCTGCACTTCACACTATCCGATTTTCATGAAAGGGATAGTTCACTCTTGCACGTGCGGTACGGCCATCAAGGAAACTGCAATGTTTGTTTCATTTTAAGTACGATTTTTATATTGCGTCTGAAACCCCCACTTTTGTACCCACCACACTGTATTCATGACATTTTCAATTCCAATAAAGCAATATCTCAGACTATAAGCATTTTGAATTTCTGTATGTACATAATTTATGTTACACAACTGGCGTCACTGTTAGTGCTGGACTATACATGAAATTCAAACTGCACTGCGTCCTACTCTGTTCGCAAACCACACAACTGATATATTCGTCTGTGGGATTTTATGGTGTGTTCTATTCCTTATAGATTTTTGTGCAGCCTGTAATAGGCCAAATATTTGTGGCATTCCAGCGGAACGTTTTTGCGGGCGGAAGGGAGTGAACCAGTTACATGCCGGTTTCACTGATTGGATTATATCGTATGAAAACTAAGAGGGATAGAATGTGACAATGTACTGCAAAGAAAGTAACTGAAGATGGCGTAATTTAATTCCAACAGTAAAACAGTTTACACCTTGTTACTCCAGTGCCCCTGCCATGTATACTCCACGGCGAACAAGAGAGGGGCACAAAATGCCTTGAGTCCAGGATGACCTCCGCAGTCACTCCTACCAATATGAACCTGCTCTGCCTCTGTCCAATCTTATTTAGGACATCCACCGAGCAGACAACCGCAATAGTTTCCACGAGGGACACCCCTGTAATTCACACGTATATTCGCGCGGGTGTTACAGTATAACGTAATTGACACGCGTCACACCATGCATAATTATTCATCCATTGATTTTTGCGCCTCCCTCCATTGTTTGAATGACTGGAATAGTTGGGAGAGGCGCGAGGGTAATTAATTGTTGGCCATATCTCCAGGGGAGGAAATGGTGGGCAAAAGGAGCCCTGTTTTTTTATTACACAGGACCAACAGATAATGTGTCGGGATGCTGGCGGCGGACGTCGGAACCATACCCCTTTTGTGCAGTTTGGAATAGAGTTTACCGAAGGCAAACACAAGGAGCGAGTTCTCTCTCTCACTCTCTGAGCCTATGTCTGCGCAGTTTAATGAGAGAGAGGCGGAATTGAGCTGCAATCCGAGTGGCTATTTTGCCAGGGAGAATTCGGGTCAACAGGGTAGTCATGCTGTGCCCATGTAACGGGATGCCGGACCTCTCCAAGGGGTTTTACTTATCAAGTGTTGGTGCCTCCTATAATATAGCGTGGGGAACTCCAATTCGCAGACGCCGAAGTGTATAGTATGGTGCTTTGTTGCTGAGGAAAGTAGGGAAAGGAAGGGGTACAATGGGACCCTTTGCGGTTGATTGTGATATAAAATTATTGCTCTCGTGTCCTTTCACTTTGGATTATTTTTGAGTGCAGAAGTCCTGATTGCAATTCAGTGGAATGCAGGTCACGACTCCCCAATTTTCCGGCACTGGAGGAACGGAAGGAAAATCGCTTTTTGGGTGCTTCATGTGTGAGAACAGGAAATAACGACCGTCACGTATGAAATTGAAGCAATTAAACTAATGCATTGAATTGCTCACGGCACCGGAAGAGTCGGCGGAATCCCTTCAGTTGGGGCAAAAGCAACCAGTTTCTGCTTATTTTCACCAAAGAGAAGTACAATTTTGAAAGTCTGACATGAAGCTGCACGTTTGATTTGGTGTGAAATTACACCAGTTCGCCTGAAGAGATTGTTTGACGCAGTTATCACAGGTTGCATAGAAGAGTACGTAATCGGAAACTGAGCACCACTTGGTTGGAAGTGGCGCTCGAGCATGCGTGTTCTTTTACGTCTAGTAGCACAATATGCAGCAATCGAAGTACTTAAGTTCTGGGTACGAGGAGGTAGCCACTTGGAGAAACCCGAGTATGCTTTTATGCAGAAACGATCCGAGGCTGATCCTAATTCGATCCGAAACGGATCAAAAAACATCCGAAACCGATTTGGTTTCCAGAGAAACCATCTGAGTATGATTTCAGTCGAATCCTCCAGAAATCAACGATTTCAGGAAACCAGTGTACACCTTGAAGGCGGATCTCTCAGCTGGTTACTGTTCAGTTGAGATCGATATAGGCCTCCAAGAGTGTGATTTTGTACAGGTGCAAGAGTAACGTTATTTAACAGAAGATCCGAAAACACACTCTCTGTTAATTGAATTAATATTTGACACTTGTATGCAGATGTCTCACCAGGCACTCTGTATCCAACTACATACCTAGTGATATACGCGTTCGTATATACGTACAAGGTAATATGGAATTCTCTGCCTTTAAATTGAGGTTGTTTATTAGCCTGCTTGTTTGGTCAGTTTATTGAGAGGTGGTGGGCAGAGAGAGCCGAGTTAACTTGGGGAAACCATGTTTCAAATAAGCTATTCAAGTGGAGGTGGGTACCTGCTCAAATTAGGCAGAGTCAGTCTACGCTAGAGCACTTTTCGCCTCCTTCTCCCGTCACAAGGGCTTCAGAGCAGCTTACCTCCGTTGAGGACTTGGAAGAAAAAGAACATAGTCCGCTTCACTCCACCGAAAACCGTGTAGACAAGACTTGATTCAAGCTCGTGCTGTGGGTGTCTATTTTTCGTTAAAAAATTGTTTATGAAACATGAGTACTGAATGGAAACTGACCTGTGTCGTAATGTGATTATCGATTAGGAAGTCAGTCAATAGGCCTTTGTTTCGTTGAAGTTTTGTTGTTGTGGGCGCAAAATCATTGTCGGCCAATTCTGCCCACCTATAGTGGGCGCGCTGTGTGTGGAAACAATAGTCCCCCTGTCCCCTACAGTGTATTGTAGGCCTATAATCACTGCCTATAGATGAAACCGCTCACAATTACAGCAGTTGGCCTACGAGTATAGCGTTAGTTGGTTCAGTGGGATTTGTAGAAAAAGTTGCATTGTCTGAGGTGAGTTTTTTTCCTTTATTGAACACAATCAGGAACTTGTGATTTACAATGCTGCTCCGTGTAAGCGGGATTCTTCGGGCTGATGCCTGATTTATACGCTGAGTTCGATCAAGTCACTTACAAAAAGTAATTGTTGAGGTGATGTGCCCGAGACAGGGATATGTTGCTTATGGTTATGGGCATTGTTTTCAATGCAGCAGGTGACTTCTTTGACGGGCATAGAATTTGTGCGTGACGGATGGATGAATAAGTGGAGTAAACGTGTGGAGTTACGTCAGAGCGAAGATGTGATGGTAGCATAAACTACTATTTTACCCCTGAGGGATTTCAGTAGAGCGAATGTTCATTAAGGGACAAGATTGGGTGTATATTAAATTGCCCTTGGCGCCTGGAATCATGGGTGGGTTTCGATGGAAGGTTAAAGTTAACACGTTTTCCATTACCCTGCCGCAGTGTGCGGAATCGCGTTATGAGCAGCAGTAAGATGTACAGTCCAGCATAGGTCCCCTTTGTATAGTAGCACTCAGGGGGATTGCACATTCATCCGAAGCGAGAATGTGTGACAGGCTTTCCACACGCCGCCGTCATTTGCATGTCCGATGACTTGTTTTGAGCCACGGAAATCGCCGATATAGGGACGGAATGCGGGCCTATGTTTTTTTTTATCGCCGTTCTGGACGTTATATTAACGCGGGATGAAGTGATGGAGAAATTTGGGGTTGATTCATGATCCATATCAGGGCATTATTAGGAGTTTTATGAGCAGCTCGGGTCTACAGATTATTATTATTACACTGCCTGATTTTTAAAAAACAGCTGCTCTGCGATGAGGATGGAACAACGTTTCCAGTTCATGTTTTTGTATGCGTGAGGTTTGTTCCACGATTCACGTGTGCAGTGTTGTTTTACCGCTCCTAACTAGATCATACTTTTATTTTTTTCGGGGGCACGAACAAAAAGTTTCAACTTTTTAACGAGCGCGAAGCTGTATTTGCACTAAGCCTATATGTGTCTATAGTATCACAGTTCATGTTACAGAGGGGAAATGAAGATAATAGAATTTGAGGGGTTTATTTGCTAATGGCCTATATGTAAAGCAGGTGTAGGCCCTACTCTGTGTACAGTATACTCTAATAGTTAGAGTTACTGTACCATGTGAATTTTGGCATGTGCTCGTGACATAAAGTTCTTCGCATTTGCATTCTGCATCAGAAGATGACGCTCATATGCTTTCACCGTTACGAGCAGAACAAACCTCATTGAAGGAGGGAGAAAAATTAAAATTTAATTTTCTCCTTAATAACGCAATTATCTCGTCATTACACGTTAATGCCGGAATATTCATAAGTAACCGGATATTCATGTCTCGTCTCGCAGTCTTGGAATTGCACTGCATAATTAATTCTGCGAGGAAATAGAAATCGCATGTTGTTCCGGAGGAGCTCTTGTAAACACCAGACAAATTCCTAGCAGCAATCTTGCACTGCTAGGCTAAGGTGGTTAATTAACGGAAAAGTGATATACTCTGCAATTTTCTAGCCCCTAAATATTACCCTTTGTGCTCTAAGGCAGGAGTATATATATAGGGGTGTATAATCTACCTACGTCCATTGCTTCTAATCTCCAGTTTCTGAAGCTGCACAAAGGATCCTTATGAATCTGGCGACCTGTTCAGAGGAAATGTGACCACCGGTATATGCTGAAGGCAAGATAATAGTTTCGGCAAAAGCGTAATTTTCCCCGCTTGCTTGCGTAATGGAGTCCTAGCTACTCTCCTTTCAAGTCAAGCCCCGACCAAGCAGGAAGCACTCGCGGAAACATTTTGGGCAATTATGACAAGTTGCCCTACATGTCTGGTACAAGAGTAGCGTGCACCCAGGCTTGAGGAAACTGACAGTCTCGTGTGTCCTGCTGGTTCCCTCAGGGGATTTGATTATTTCTACAGAACTCCGTATATGAAGATAATCCCTATCGCATTTCCATAGAGGGTATATAAGGTTTGGAAAATAATGCAAGGACCCGCAGCATGTAATACAAATTTTACGTCCCTTGTTGACAGTTCTAATGGACATATAAACCGCAGCGCTTAGCTAGGATCTAGGCTGTACGTGTTGTGTGAAAGATTAATTTAACCGGCTGAGTGAACTTGGCAATTGGATCCGGTTAACTGAAGGTGATCTGTGCATTTTGACCCCATTTAGGTGTGCCAGCAGGTTACACTAAAATGTGAATTATATATCGTCAAAGGCTCATGTCTCTAGCACTATTCCAGCTGTCGATGCACCATCAAAGGGCTTTTGTGCAAGCGCAAGTGGTGCAGCAAATAACTTGCGGATATTATCAATTTCCGGCGGAATCTATATGCTTGATTATAGGGTAGAACCTATATAGTTTAGCCGATCACAATGTTTTCCATGCGGTGTAACAGGCTTCTGGGTATCTACAACGTTTTACCCGGTGACCGAGCACTCCGTGGGGATCAAGCGAGATTAAAGAACGTGAGCAATTCGGAAGAGAAATCGCAATGTCACTATTCGTTTGGCTAGACCTGTGTTTGCAGCGATTTTTCTTCGTGCTTGAGTGGACTCAGAGCGCGTGAGGATTAGTGAGTGTCAACAGTACCGATACTTTTTTTTTTCTGTCTGACCTACAGTGTTCTATGACCCATGACTTTCAACTGGGTGGCCTGTCTAATTCAGCGAGCAGGATGTTACCCGTTACTATCAGCGATGCATAATGTAGTTATACAAGGGGATTTTATAGTAAGTAAATTATCTCGTTCCTGTAGGCACTGGACGGGGACTTTCGTGAATGGGAGAGGCGAAAATGAATACTTACAGTACAAGCTCTTCTGGAGTGCTTTGTGAAGTACCAATCACCATAGAAATCCTGTTAGTAAGTTAAGCGCATTAATGTTTGCTGATTTTTACACCTTGTAAGCTGTGTCCACGGAATTATTTTGTTACAGGTTTCAGTGTTAGTTAGTGATATCGTGGATCGGTTTTCTGGACGGGAGGTATCGGTTACTGTCAGACTGCTATGGGGTTGCTGATGTGTAACGTATATATACGATGTATTCTGCACAGATCTGGATTTCCAACTGGCTTTTCGTAGAATAGCCTGAAGCGGAAGAGTTTTGAGAGGTGGCAATATCGGAATCCTCTTTTCTTCTTTCATCTTCTTTCGCCTTTTTATTGCATCAGGAGAACTGGTGGAGTTTTCTTTTCCAGTTACCACTCGCAATGTCAGGCTCCAGGCGCTCCCGTTTTATGTAGGTAACTCGGTTACGAATATGTTGCAGCAAGAAAGTTCAGTGCGATTAATATAGTAGCAGCACCTGATTATCCTTAAAGAGGCGAAACCCGTCCCAAAAAGTTGTAACACTTTGAGGAAATTAGCATTCTTCACTTTGCATAATGCGGAACCGTGTGATCTTCTGTGAGGCCTGGAGCTAATTTCACATCTCCGAAAACGGCCAGAGAGACAACCGCCTTGGTAAAAAGGAGGTGAAACGAAACAAAGAATGGAGCTTGTTAACATTGACCTCGACACTGAATTATAATTTTTTTTATTGAAAGTTGACTAGAATCCACACAAAGAGAAAACAACAGTGAGATTACCTAGAGAAGAGAGGTAACGGCGATTAAGCCGTGGAGCAAAAAACATAGGTTTTTGACATATTTGTAATATATATATCTCTGTTTTTGGGGAGTTGTTTTTATATTTTTGGAAGAATTGGACAGCTGCTTTATTGGTTCTTGGCTGGCTCCTTGGCCGGCTCTTTGGGAGCCTCCCTCTTGACGAAGCTGTCGAAACCCACTCTGTCGATCTCGTCAAAGTTCCTCTTGGCGAATCGGCCAAAGCCGGTTCTGTCGATCTCATCAAAGTTGCGTTTGGCGAAGCTGCCGAAACCCGACCTGTCGATCTCGTCAAAGTTCCTCTTCTGATTGCCGAAAGTCAGCCCACTAGAAACGCAACGAAAGTGTTAACAAGATATGGAATGAATAACCTGCAGTTGTATTGTACAGAGAATTTCTTTTGCGCGTGCCCTACAATCATTGCAGGGAACGTTAGTTTCTAATTATATTATAAACTTCATTAGCGCAAACGAGATCTGCCTTTTTATGCTTGTTCGTCCAGTTCACCGACTACGAGGATTAGGATACATGTGGCTCATATTGGTTGTCCCCATCGGCGGCCAGAATAACTTGCTAATATCATTACGCAGAAATTGGAACTACACTATACATAATGGTCGCACAGTACTGTGACGAGGGTGAATAAGTGGTGTACATCATATTGAAAAATGTAAGAGATTATTGCATTTTCTACAGCATTTATACCAGAATATGGCATGATAAGTCGACGTTTATTTGACAGGCATATGAAGAATTAATCCCTTTCTTGAATGTCAGAAGTCTAATACTGTAGGGCGTAGGCTACTCCCCAGTACACCACACAGCTGGAAATTTCTGCGACAGAACATACAGATTTAATATTTACCTCCATTGCACTGTACTGAGGTCTAGTACGAATCGATTGGGTAGGCGGAAAGTGAATTATCCACTGCAATATTTTATTCGCCTATAATTTAACTTGAACCAATCAGCTTAGAGCACAAGTGCTAGGACTGTATCCTGTGAAGGGCAGTCAGCAATTCATGGAATTTAGGCTTAATTTACTTCTTCATAATTCCTATGCTGACTGTATAAAAACATTATGTACGCCGCGCGCCGTAATTATGCCTGAATTTCAAAATTTATGTGGAGTATGTTGGTCCTAAAACTATAGGCTTGAAGCAAATGTGGAGTAACCGACCGTCCTGCATACACTATGACGTAAGTGCCCATACCTGAGGGGCAATACTTTTTATACCGAATTCCATTCCGCAAGTGCACTGGCACTTTCACAGATGAATCCACGCACATGAAAAGCCGCCCTTTTGTGGATCCACGTCAAAGACTGTCGTGAACTGCATGTCGCAATATCACTGAAGCGATGCCACTGGACAAAATTTTGCGGGGAATGTGTGCGGCAACCTGGAGTCTCCCATTACCCATGTTAAACTCACCTGAGCGAGTCGAACCTCTTGTTGTTACCGAAAGTCATTCCGGAAAGCGAGTCCAATCCCCGTGTTTGTCGCAGGAGGTTACCACCGCCTGAAAAATGCAAAAGGGCGGGTGTTTTGGGTAATCTACCATGAGATTGGATGAGTTTCTCGGAGAAGACGCTCGGCTTTTCAATAAGCAGCCTCCTCCGCATTTTTACTCCGACACACCCCCCCTAATGGGTTTCTATCGGTGCCAATTAAATTCCCCTCGTCTTGCCGACTTGGAAACCAACTATGTGTCGTACCCCCGGTACAATATAAGCGACAGCACCGGAACCTGTAGTTAATTTCCTGGCCCCTGCAAGTCGCTCTCCGTGAAAATCAATTATGTGCATGTGCTAATGAAGGAGAGAGGCTCGAAATGCCGGTGTCAAATATTTGTAAAGGTTTAAGTTCAGTTGTTTTTTGGGGGGAAATTTGTTGTTGTTTTTGTTTTAGTTGGATAGGATCTAGTAGATTGGATTAATTTTAAGCGGTGAGGTAAATCACGCAAGCTTGATGAATAAGAGAAGGGTACCCAGTGAATCGAGGTTGCGCAGGAGGTTACCTCCTCCCAAGGAGTCCAGGCTTCGGAGGAGGTTGCCGCCTCCGATGGAGTCCAAGGAACGTACGCCCAGGAGGTTGCCACCGCCCAGAGAGTCCAGGGAACGGAGATAGTTCAAGCGCATCTGACCAGCTGAGAAGGGAACGAAATATGTGATTTAGCGTTCAGAAATACATTTTTCAAAAACGATGTTTTAATAGCGGCATGTTTACGTCCGATATTTTAGGTACGTTATCACGGTTGTTAACCTCGTGGGAAAGTTACCTGCACTGCCCAAACTATGGCTGTGAGTTCATTCAACCAGATATTAAATGGGACCGACGCGACGTCATCGTCACCATGGGGCAACAATAACTGTCTACTTAGGCCAAGTAATTAATAATGAGTCAAGGCATGTGACGTCAATGTGATTCTCTGGCAGAATGAACTTTAGGAGGGACATTTACACGGCACTTTGTACTACCGATATTACCGGATGTGGTGTGCGACACCATTGAAGCTGGTAATTGCTTGCATGAGTTATAAATATCAGTGAAAAACTTTGTAGTTTCGATATTATGCAGAGCTGACTGTGTTCCGATTCCGATAATTTCACGTACCGGTAATGAAGTTAAACTGAGTAGTTGCGAATATGTCCCGCCTGTTCTCGTTTTAATCTCTCACTTTTCTTAATGATCAGGTACCACATTAAGACAGCTTATCTTAGGGCTGAGCTATTGTTCCCGCGAGACAAGTACAGTATCATTGTTCGATGTCATTTTGTTCTGGTTTTAGTAGCCCACTGTAAGACGTGAATACTGTAGCGAACTATTTCCTGCAAATATTGTTGAGATGGGCGTAGGATTTTTAACTTGGGTACAGTCATGAGTTGACATCTCTTCAGCCTGCCAAGCAAACTGTAACTAATTGGCACTGGCATTCCTGTTAATGAATTCTCTTGTCAAATTCCGCACTAAAATGAGCGGCTGTAAGGCTGTCGGGAAGGCAATATTCAAGCATGTCATAAAGCAACTCTAATATTAATTGTATTCCCAGGCGAGAGAAATCATTGGAGAAACTACTCGAAGATGTGCTGCCATTATCATTTTTGTGGGTCCCTAGCACCCTAGGAGATTACCGACTGCATATTGTCACACTATAATGTCTAATTACTAGAAGCGATTCGGTGTACTAAAGAACTAGATTTTTAAGAAAGTCAAGGAGTTTGCTCGTTTTTATGACACGAATAAAAATATTGCTTCTCTAACATGCATGTCACATTTGCAGTTTTCGTCTCGGAGTTTTCTGCTGTCAAGAGATCGTAAGGAACCCGGACGATCAAAGTTGCGAATGAAACGGACTTTTAAACTAGGCTATAGTTCTGCTTTATTTACATGCGGATTTTGAGTACATGTCGATTGCTACTTAATTTCGTATGCCTTTTCATTTTGGATGTTGTATAGGCACCTGTGGGTCTGAAAGTTTCATGAATTTTCCACTTATCAATTCAGTACGCAATGAAAACAGGAAAATTAATGAACCTCTGCTGTTGAAATATTAATGGTGGTTCAATATTTGCTTTCTATTTACATTACCGGACTTGCACGAGTGAAATAAAGACCTCATCAAAGTACTAGTTATTCTTGTCATCGAAAAACGAATAGATCAAAAGTGTCTCATTATTGCAGTTTTTCTGCGTCTCGATAGCTACATTTCTGATGCAATCAGTAAGGCAAGAACTGGCATTTACTTACAGTAAACACATTTTGACTACTATAGACCCCAATCCAATAAATTATAGTCTACGTTAAAATGTCCTCGGCGACTGTGGTGGAACCGTACCTATTATCGTATGTAGTACCTGGTAGTACGCACTAATGAGTCGAACGTGACAATGAAACTCGGGATAAATCCTGCTCATGTATCTAGCAGATCACTCGAATAATAATGAATACCGGTAATGCAAAAAGATCCGCACAATTGGCAGGGAAAGACAGGAGATTTGGTGCAGGCCTAAATAAATTGGAACAGTTTCATGCCCGAGTTGCAACCATGCTCCTTGGCATATGCTGTACGCTTTGTGAACGAGGTCTCGATTACTATTTGATTGCCTTGCTCATAAAAATGGGCATGTCATATACTTTTGATTGTTTGCTTATAAAAGGAGTTTCTTGATACTCGTCAGTGTGCTGTGCGTACTAAATCGCTCAAAAATATGGAGACGAATTCTATGCGAAATTGTCTCCCATATTTTTCGATACAGTACAATTTGAGGGAGTACTGGCAGGGCCATTAGGAGAAGATTTTGACAATTAGCCAAGCTAATGCCCCGGGGAAAAGAGCGTAATCTGCTCGTCCCTGCCACTGTTATTTCAGGAAAAATTTGTCTCCTACCATGAAACAGCGACGTCATCTCATTCAAACATTATTTTAATCACGTTCCAAAAAGTAGAACGCTGCCTCCGAGAACTACACTCTTTCTGAAAAGAGCCTTATTAAAAATAACTCGGACGCAATATTAAATCTTCAAAGCTTCAGGTTTCCGTGACATGGGTGCCAGACTAAAAACTCGCACAAAAAGTATGAATAATTCCATCCTTCAGGTCCTCCTGAGAAGGATCAAATAGAATATGCTTCTATACGAGCATGTCGCAGTGCAACAGGCATCGCCAACTGACCTTCAGTATAGGGATCCAGTCCCCGCAACAGGTTTCCACCGCCCAGCGAATCCAGGCTGCGCAGCAGATTTCCGCCGCCCAAACTGTCCAGGCTCCGTTCTTCATTCTGGATCCAGGCAAACACCAGCAGCAGACAAGAAAGAAGAAAGAAGAAAAAAAAGGGACAGATCTTTACAAGTGTTCTGGATTGAATCTAGGAAGATTTGAACCCTGGGATTGCTGCTGGGAACCATTTGCGAATCTGCTACCTCCCTGGCGCACAATTCGTGTCGAATTGGTCCCCGATGTCGAACAGAGGGAAATGGAATTGTGCAATGTCGGCAAACTACTTTCACGTCGACCTTGACCACTTCCATAAGCCGTCAAGTCCATTAAATAAATGATGGCCCTCTCTGTTGCTTACATTTTTTTGTCTGCCCTGTCGCAGAATATGTATACTCCTGTTGGAAAGGACACACGGTTTTATGGTAATGCATGGCTCGAAATGGTCCAGGTCTAGAAGAGGTTTCGTGGGAAGCGAAATTCGACCATTTGCCGTTGTGTCCAAATTCACTTTAACCGTCGAGAGGGTGTCGTTATTCGAAGGGGCTGCCTGATGCTTGGGGTTATGATCTTTGCGGCTTGACTATACGGGCCATTTGATCATTAGCGTGCGGTTCGTAACCTGGAGTTACTTCGGCCCACACTGGCTTTGCTCATTATTGCACTCCTGCAGGGGGAGGATCAACAAACCTTATAGGCATGGGAAATTTACTTGACGGTTTTGTGCGGGGTGTGGTCAGTACATGACTTGGACCTGTCGCAAAGTGAGTGGTCGCCAAGCATGAGGCTAAATTAAGACAACTTGCTGCCGTATGACTTATGTGTCAGGTTGTCACATATTTGAACGGTGACAGTTGCAGTTTTTATTGCACCATAAATTGCAATGATGATGAAGATCGTAAGTTGAGAATATTTGGGGTAATGTTGCATTTTCAGATTTATGCAGACTGAAATTCTGTACCCGGACACAATTGCCTCATTACTGTACGGATTATCTTAGAACTGTGCCCTTCCTGTTATTACAACAGTAACTGCCATGCATGTCCGGAGAAAATCCTCTAAAAGTCCATGTGCCCTGATGAAAGTGGTACAATAATGCTACGTATAGTTTGTATGCGACATGAGACACACTAATTCCACTAGACACATCCTTTTATCCTGCACAATGCCCTGTCTGTTATCTGGATTGTCCGCACAGCGGCCTATATGCAGGGCCTACACATGTAAAGCCGCTGTGGCCTATGCAGTCAATTTACTGTTATCGAGGAAGCTGTCCAGCAACACAGACCGTACTGCACCGCAAATAACTCTGTCATGAAAAGGAGCGCAGCGCCTTTTCATGCAAGCACCTAAAGCACTAATTTGTAAAGTGCTTCTTGCGCTAACCGACTACGCAATTTTCAATCAAGCAATTCCCAAGTGGACATGTGTTGTTACAGCCCTGCAGTATGCACCGATCTCCCCTGATATTTTGCATATTTGGAATGCTATTATGCATTACCATGTTATCGATGCGGCTATTATAATGATTAATGTTAGTAGAGTTAGCGTGTTGAAAACTATAGTGTCTGAACATGGAAGCTAAGGCTATAGGTCTGCACTACCGATATTTTAAAAACGAAGGATTAAGGCGTGCTATATGCATTTCATTGAGGTATCTGGACCCCGAGCTTTGCTCAACTTGCGGTAAGCACTGGCCTGTCCGCTGTTACGGCCGACGTAACCAGAAGTAATTACTTTCCTGCGCTTTGCGGTGCTGCTGGAAAGACTTTGATTGGACAGAAACGGTCCGGAGGATTTGCGCCATGGGTCAGCGGTCATTACTCGGACTGACATTTACATGAAATGGAAAACCGAGATCCAACCAACTGTGATTCCCCAATGAAGAATAGTAGATGATCTGATAATTAGATCGGAATATCACGACAGTTTGCGAATTTTTTTGTCTGAATTGAGATAACTCTTGTCGTAACGGAACCTTCGCAGTGTCATAACTAATATGTTTTGTGAATGAAGCACGTTGCTTCAGGAGGATTACAAGAGTGACGTCTTGTTGCCTGTATTCCGACGCATTAATTCGGGCCCTGCAATTTTGCATGATATCGATAAGCTTTCATTAGAAACTAACTGGTAGGGAAGGAATAATTAAGGCGAAGGTTCTATAATAGGAGCAAGTTACGAGGGAATGTTGCCCCCCTTTTTCTGCGGTTAAATTAAATTTTATTGTAAAAAGTTTCAGGTGTTAATTGGATCGCTTGTTTAAAAACGTCAACCCCTGCTGGCATGGCTGCCAATTAAGAAGAAAAAAAGTGCCGAGAATTCGGAGGTCATGATATTTCTGGGAGGTCATGTTTCAGGCGATATCCCTTCAGTACACTCATACATCACGCGTTTATCGTGTCGACTTGAGTAAAATTGGATTCATTTGTTTCGAATCTCTCCGGTGAGATGTGAATAATGACAACTTCTGCCTGCAACCCAGTGAATAATGTGTGGCACACATATGCTCATCCCTTTCCAATTTTCAAGGAAAGAAAACGAATGCATACTAATGCACTTTTCAATTTTTTATCCTGA
The DNA here is from genome assembly GCA_000934665.2 of Catajapyx aquilonaris. Classification (NCBI taxonomy): domain Eukaryota; kingdom Metazoa; phylum Arthropoda; class Diplura; order Dicellurata; family Japygidae; genus Catajapyx; species Catajapyx aquilonaris. The sequence goes on along the minus strand of JYFJ02003333.1, from coordinate 22,363 downwards.
TAACTTCACACCCAGGCCACGATCCCAGGGCTCATTTCCGACCACATGCCACCGGTACTTTATTTCGATTTTCGATTTATACGACCTGCTGAGCTTGGGTGGGCAAAATAAATATGCGTTACAGCGTAATTCTAACGAATGCTTTTGCACAGTTTTTGGGCGAAGCTGCGTCGCATACTAACGCTTTCGTATGAACGGGATTGAAGTGATACGTATTCAACACCAGATTCGACCATATCATGACCATCGTGGGAAGGGATTTAAAGAGAGCTACTTTTTGAGTCCAAACTGCTTGAAATTTTTTTTCCCCGCGTAAGTGGAAATGGTCGAGTACAGTTTCCGATAAAATGTGGACGTGGATAGAATATTTGTCTTGTTGGAGAGTTTGGGTTAATATCAGTTTCGATGTAGTATGCCGTATAGGGGCCATCATTTTTGCTGGTTGAAACATTTTTGATCGATGGGTTGGTTGCGGGTAGAATGGTAGAGGTCATGTCTCTTGATGGCGTCAGTGAAAATTAAATAGAAGGATTGACGGGTTGTTGGTTTGGAGACACTTTGTAACTCGTGATTGCTGAAATGCCGGATCGAAAAAAGAGTGCCCCCAGTGCGACATTTTAATGCTCTTGCTGTCGACGGGGTTGATTCGAAACATTTGGGGCATTCGGTTCTTTTGAAGTTCCCTGAATTTAAATAATGCATGTCTAAACTGTATACATTTTCACGTATCAATTATTCCGTAATTTGTAGGCACTTTGGCGCGATGCAGATCACTTGGTATTAGCTCGTGAATGCATTAAATGGTAGGATAGATATTTAATCGTAAGTTTTTTATAGCTAGTTGTTAAAATATTTAAAAGTCTAAAAGCTTGTACAGCATTGCAGCATTCGGGCCCGTGACAGTTGCCGCCAGTTACCTATATTTAGCTACTCCGAAAGGACGGGCTTTTTAGCGTCAGTCTCTCTTCGGGATATGCGACTGTAATGTTTATTAATAAACATGACTCGGACTGTATGGATATTTGAAAATTGCCATGCATTTCTGCTAGTTAAACTGCATAAAACAGCGGTGTTGTGTAGTGCATAGGAAAATCACTAGATAGAAAAGGTTGTGTAAATGTGTTACACTGTTTTATGTGCCTGTAGAACCGTTTTTATTAGCGGGAGTGCATTATGTTGCAGCATATGTAACTCAGTATTGCTTGTATTGATTCTCACATGAAACATTCTTTTGCTCTAGCTTTCCCGCCTTCCCAAGACAGTATCACAAGTAATCAATATTTTAATGGCATGTTTAATAAATTGACGACAACTCCGAATAAACGGTTTATGATGGATTGGCTAAATCTATTAAAGAAATCAAAGCAGCTCGGAATTTTGGAATGAAAAGCAGGAGGTTTACACGTTCAATATCGTATGGCTGTGACCTGGTATAGTGTTTCCCATTATTAGTTTTGCGCATAACCTACAAGAATACGAGGCCTTTTATATACTCTCAGCTAAGCGTGCACATCGGGACTTCCTACAGAAATAGAAGCTGATTATTACGCAGTGTGTTATGAACTGACCCGCTTATTAGGGGTCTGCATCTCTCGAGACAATAATTTGCGTCTCTTAATGAGAATGATATCCGGAATCATAATTTGTGAGCAAGTATAGGGACTTCTTCACGAATACAAGCAGCAAGACCTTCCGGCCTCATCATCTGAGCTCTCCTGTATGTGTCAGCGGAATCCTATACACACACTTTGCAAATTCACCACAGCATGCATGCTGTTCAGGACGGCCCCCACATTCGTGCTGTAATTTACATCTGACACCATAAACTTGATTTGTGTTCTGCTCATGATTCTGTGGATTTCCACATTCGAGTCAACACCTGCATTCCTGCCATGTATTATCGGAAAAGCGTTATTGAATGCTGTTATTCGTTAGCAAAGCGAGAGTTTTTCTATGTTCTACATATAGGGTGTGGTAAGCCCTCTTTATAGATAAAAGCGGATGACATAGCTCTTCCTGCAATGTGATCTGTATCTTCTGTTACTTGATCCGAGTCTGATTTTGAGCCTCTACATCCCTTCGTTTTGCCGCCTGAATGGATTAGCACTTGGTCGTCTGAACTAATCGGACAGATTTGGCCAGAACATAAATTGAACTTCCCAGCAACAACGGGCGGGAAATTAAAATGCTGAGTCTACACCCGTCTAGAGTAGGCAAAAAAAAGAAGCCATTCAGTTGAGATTACTGCCCGCAATTTCCTGTAAGTACTGAATCTAAGCCCTCGATTACTGCGAATTCTTTTCCCCCTATAATTATTTTTTCCAGCGAGCCCATTGATCAACTGTGAACCACTGAGCAAATTTGCATGCACCCGCTCCATCCTACCAAATATTGACGAAAATAGACACTCCAAGGAGCAACAGGTCTTGTTGACAAGTGCTGGACATGCTACATTTTATAGGAAGCATGCATTATGTCATTTGTAAACGACCATTCGCATAACAAACTGAGGAAACTTTCATCTTGCTAGCCAATTATTTTTTTTAAACATCATTTCGTTAAAACTACATATTTCTATTATATTTTCCTATTTCTACAACACTTACCTGACTGAGGGTCTTGCCGCAAGCGATTGTGGCCCAGAAGCCTATAGCAGCCAGCAATGTGAGAGTGCGATCTATGCTGTACATCTTCCTGGACAGATCTAAGGTGTCACCCTTCTTCTTTTTTTTTTGTTTGAAAATTAATGCGAGGATATCGCGTTTGGTGGTTGGTGGGATGAGGGGAGGGAGGGGAGGGGCCCTGTTATTTCCCACAAAAGTTTGCTGCTTCCACTGGACCACTGCGACTTGAGCTTGGCGCCTCTCCTATATATACTGGAGTTGCTCGCGTCCCACACTCCGGCACCGATCACGTGGAAGCGGACTCCCACACGCAATTGGTTGCCCATGGAAAGAGTGGGGAGAGAGGGGGGGGGGGGGGATGGGCAGTTATTTGGATCTAGGGTAGATATGTAGTCTAATGGAACTGACCCATGCAGGAAAGGGTTTTGCATAAGCTCTTGGAGAATCTCCGGCTGCTTGTTTCCAGTCAAGGAAGCGGACACATCGGAGCTTCCTGCAGAATTTGCGGACATGGATCGTTATGCAATTAGGTGCTGACCCCCACTTCGCAGCATCAAAAACGGATGCCTGGCGGCATTAATTTGCGTCTTTTCGAAATCCGTACGAGGTGAGATTGCGGTATGGTGACAAATATTGGTGATACGTGAGCACCCAAAGCTGGCCGGTTGATTTAAAAGGCGGAAGGTGTGGGCTTGGCGCATCAGGAAATCTATTTGCTTGCAGGATTTATGGAGTTTTTTTCAAGCGGAACTGATAGGCATAAGGAAAAAAGAGGGTTATTTCCAGGATTAAAAGCTAACCACTACCGGAAGATGAATATTTGAATAGAAAGATACCTATCCTTTTCGGGTTGTTTTCATGCCTTTTGATACTGCCATTAGAGCAGTGTGACTAGAGCTGGGTGCCTATGCTTTCATGCTCGAGTTTCTTCTCGTCATCCCTCCAAACTCCATTATGGAAAACACATCGCTTGGGAATGGAGTTGCCACAGGCAATTGGCCCAGTGGCTTTTGTGGCAAAGGGGAAAAGTGCGCAGGTGTTTTTCCTATGACGGCATCGTATGGGATCCAGATTAGGATCGGCGGTGCTTTCTTTTTCTAGCTTCTTTTATTACTCCGGTCTTTGGGAATCTTGGGTGTCTGTTACTTATCGCGGGAGCTAGGAAATCCCCGTCTTGATGAATTTACCGGCACTGATTACGTTGCATTGCGTCAGTTTGCCTTTCTAGAAGATCCGTTGTATTAATTTGGGGAACCTGCCAGAGAGTATTTTCAGACATGGCTGGGTTTTACGAGCGGTAATGTTTGCAGTAATGTAATAGGCGAAGCCGATTACTGACGTACAAGAAATTAGGTATATACAGTATACACACCATGCATATATTCCGCCAATAGATTGAGATACTGGGAAGGGGGGCATTACCCCCTATACGTCATTTTATGGGCCTGTGAAGGAGGCAATTGAATAGTCCATTTCTGTAGAGAACGTCACCAACCAGTTTATCGGCCAGATAGAGCAACTGCGAAGGTGCTAGCGTCGATAGAAGAACTAATTTCATTAATTTATTTCAGATTGTTGGAGCTTAGCTTACCAAAAAGGACTGAACTCTTCATTTAAGAGTGACTGAAGATGCCTTTGATCAAGTTGCCAGGGCCTGTCATGAGGATCACATCAATATCAGTAGCGTACTTAGTGTACAAGTTGGGGATGCGTTGGTGGAAGAGAAGGCAGAGGCAATTGCAGAGGGAGGAACGAGCAAGGGAGAAGATGAGACAAGGAGAAGCACCCTCAGTGGAGCATGTGATGTTTTTCCCATGCATCGGGAATGTCCAGTGGGGTTACGAGAATGAAACTTTCGATATGACACCATTTATACATCAAGAGGATCATGTTGCAACCATGATTGGCTATCTGGACAGATGCAGCAGCACATTGGACATATGCATGTACCTCATTACCCACGTGGAGCTGAGTGATGCAGTGATGCGATGCCACCAAAGGGGTGTCAAGATCAGGATCATCACTGAGTTTGACATGAGCAACACTTCCAGATCACAGATTCCGCGGTTTCAAAATGCCGGGATTCCGGTTGCTATGAAGAAACTAAAACTCGGAATGATGCATAATAAGTTTGTCCTTTTAGACGACACATTTGGGATGCATGGATCTCTCAACTGGAGTAACCAGGCGATATATGGCAACTGGGACGTGTGCGTCATTTCTAATGACAGGGTGCTCATGCAGGGCCTCACAGATATTTTTGAAGGCATATGGATGGAATTTACGAGTCCTGAAGATTAGTGCAAGGTTAAAATTGGTACCACCCCCTGAGAACGTATTTGTGATTGTCTCTCTGGATATCTCTATACTAGCAACCAAGTCCTATACAGGGTGTTTACGACCTAACTTTACAAACTTCTAGGGGTAATAGAGGGGACCAAGACAAACATATTTCACCTAGGAACCCGTGTCCGGAAACGCCATCTAGAGGGGGTTCATAGACAAGGAATGGGTGCGCTCAGACGCGTCAGGCGGGCGGCGTTAGCGAGCGGACCGTTTAGTTGCTAGGTGGCCCGCGGATTGTACACAACTCAGCAATTCGCCATAACCTGGCAACAACAGAGTTGTTCTTTATTATCTGCGCGCTACCTAGCATGCTGACTTGAGTTGTTAGGTGGTTCTGTTGTTGCCAGGTTATTGCGAATTGCGAAGTTGTGTACAATCCGCGCACCACCTAGCAACTAAACGCTTCGACCGCTAATGCCCCCCTCCTGACGTGTCGGAGCGCACCCGTTCCTTGTCTATGAACCCCCTCTAGATGGCGTTTCCGGACACGGGTTCCTATGCGAAATATGTTTGTCTTGGTCCCCTCTATTACCCCTAGAAGTTTGTAAAGTTAGGTCGTAAACACCCTGTATATAGAGAAAGTTACAGACTTACAGCATTCCATATGATTTCATATAACGGGCTTCCAAGGATCAAAATTAGTTTAATTATATTGTTGGGGATGAAATTTTTGTAATACTGTACTGTATAGTTGTCAGATAATAAATGAGATGTCAGAGACAGTTTCTGCATTTTGCTTCTGATTCTTCGTCTTATTCACTTATGCGTACACTGACCGACACCAAGCCCAACATAAATCCTGTAATTAAATTAATAATTTGGGAACTGCTTTCTTCCGCTCATGTACTTCAAACCCACATGGCTTTAGTGGTTCTTTGGCGCAACATCTTTACACTAGCGGCTATTAATATTATTACCGTATATGGTCCAAATCATCCTATCGGGGTTCCATTCCATGACCTCATATGGACCTTGGTTCTACGTTACAGAAGAAAGAAAGCCTTATGAGATATTAACACGACTGCGTAGCGTAGCTATATACCTGGCTGCCTTCTGATGCACTCATCGCTTAGAAACCCCTCATGTGCCCTGACGAAATATTTATGGCGGATTTGATTCCATAACAACTGAATCACAAGAAGAGCAGTGTTTTCACATTTTCATTGACATTGCGTCGTTATGGCATGATTTATTTGTGATCAAGGATATGGGAAGTCCAGTCCGGTATATGACATTACGGAATTTCCCTGCTGATTTGCGAAATTCGCCCGCAAGAAAATTTAATGATCCACACCTATATAGTTGTTAAATAGGATACGAATTGTTAGGTTAGGTACATGTAAAGCTGCAGTTGTACAACATTGATAACTGGAATAAAGCATGCCCTTGTCGTATCTCGTACTTCCCTCATGGCGCACCTTAGGCCTATGCTAAGAAAACCTATACTGTATAATCCAGGGAAGGAGGTCGATGAGAGACTTTCAGAGTAACCAGGTCGCTGAGAGAGTTAAAGAACTCTGATCTTATAAAAGCGCAGTTGTGACGTAGGCTTCTCTTTTGGTAAGTGCTGCGTCCTATACATTGAGCGGGATTACCTGGGAGACCGACGAAATTGGACACAGACGTTGCTCCAGGTTTTCGCAATTGTGTTCTTTGCCTGCTCCGCCACACAGGAAGGACAATTCTGGAGTCGGCTTATCTGTGTGAACAGCAAGCTCCTTTGATCTTGACCAGGATCCGTCCTACCGCAGAATAGTACGAGGCTTTTGCCAGAGCGCACTTTTATTTTTACGAGTGTCTGAATGGCTCATTCGGGTTAGAGTATAGAGCCCTAGAAAAAACCAGCCTTGTTACAATGTTATAATAAACAGGGGATTATTTTTATTATATATATAGAGAGAGATAAGGAGCTTACGGGTTTTACCTTTGTCAGTCTAGTATTAGCGCAGAGGGTTCTGAAATTTTTTATTAAATGTGTTTTGCATTGTTGGGGATTTAGGTATTTTGGAGCGAAAGTAATTTATTTTTATACCTTATTATGAAATCGTACCTGAAAGAGAGAAAAATTTCACAGGATGTGTTCCGGATCGATGGCACGTGTCGCGTATAACTTGAGAATGAAATAATATATTAAAGTACTAAACTGTGTGCATCAAGTTAGGATTCCTCGTAACTAGGTTTTGTCATTACTATATTGTTATGCGAATTTGGCAGCAGGCGATTTAAGTGAGATTACTTTTGCTAGGCTGCGTCTTTTGAGGAGAGATCGTAAACACCTTCTGGTATTGATGCTGTTGATAAAGTTTTCTACGCACAACCTGGACAGAACGTCGAATATTTTCAGGTTGGGTTCATATCGGCAAAAAATACACATGATAGAAAGGGTCGTCGAGTGGACACTTGAAAAATTGCCTTTATTTTCGGCCAATGTCCCGTCGCAGTTGCCACCTGCAATGGGGGGAAAAAAACCGCTCCGAACTCCCGTGTACACCGAGAGATTAATGGGACGAAAGTTTACTTAGTTTTTTCCCCCATTCCCTTCCTTCTGAAAAGTTTGCACCGGTTGGCCGTTACTATATCGGCAATCGATGGCAACAAGTGTGTCTGTAGATCTTCAAGCGCCGTGAAACAATTTGCATGACTTATTACCAAGAAAAATATTCGGCTATGTTTGCTGTTCTTGTTGTCGAAAACACGAACCTTTGTTTATCCTGTCAACACAAAATAATACGACTCACTATAGGCGATATGTTCAGAAAAAGTGACTTAGAGAATGGGAAGGGAAACTGGCTAGTGTACGTACTACGTATATCTGTGAATGATGATAATATTAATACCATAATGATAATTCCAATAATTGTTATGAGATTGCACGAAGAACTAGCGGAAAACAGCCTGTGGGATAGCTGCCACCTGATATGAACCCGTAATGACCAGGATGTTTACCTGATATACCTTTAAACGCAGCACACAAGATTGCCTCTACAAATAGGGCAGTCGTGGGTGGATGGCACCATTAGTGCAAACACCGTTATTAATTCTGCGAAACCACGTGTAAATAATATATATTAACGTGTCCACATTGCAAATGCCTGCAATTTTAATAGCCAGAAATTCTGCATTGCTGCCCTGCAGTGTTTGGTACATCCCGCACTAAGCCCCATACATTATGATGCGGTTTCCTTCGGTAGCTCCACGCAATTTTTGTGTAACATTCCCCTGCAAATGCGCACGGCACAGCGACTGTCACAAACACGGTGTGCAAAACAGCGTGTAACTTTTGCTGACCGAGTTAAGGTTGTCGCTTCTGAAGCACATCCTGGACGGGAATTTGCGCTTCAAAGCCGCAGTTCTTTTTCCCTATGATCATCATGGCTGGCACTTTATTACTTGCATGGTCAAAGCCTGTCACAAACAGTGGCCGCATCTAATCCAATTTACTGTCGGTCGAGTGTATGTACTGGACAAGACCAATCCCCATCGGTTTGTACATCGGTTTGCTCCGTGTAGAGGGAGGGATAATTGTAACCACAGGGCCATCGATAATGCCCTCCCTTCACATATAGGTTTATATTTTGACGTCAAAGTGTCTCTTCGGCTTGATAGTACTCCTGGGATGAATACAGGCCGTCCAGATGAAGGATGGTCGGATTTGACCCGCCTTGGGAAACGTTTCGAACTGAAGGATTTATCCTTGTCGCCACCTTCACATCGCGGCAATTTACAGTGCAAACTTCAGTGACGTCTTCCTACGGCATCTTTTCCGCCCTTACCCGCACCCAAAAACCAGGTTGAAGTACTTCTTGACGCAATTAGTTTAATCAAGTCAAGCGGTGGGGGAGGAACCCGCCCTTCTTCAGGGTGGGGGTGCGCAGAATGGCTAATTCATGATCGACGATGGCTCTTCTAATTGCGTTATGTTGGGACTGCAGATTGAGTTGATTATTTAGATGCCTCGGAGGAAGCCAATCCGAATTGTTGCGTTAAGGAACCTAGGATTAATTCAGGGGTTGGGTACAGGGAAGGACGACCTTCGGAGGCTTTTGAAGGATTACACGTATGTTGGGAATGACCTGCAGTGATGGACGTTCTGCGTATGCGGATCAGCTTTCAGGTATGGCAGGTTGACGCACCTGTGGCAGCTTGATGGTTCATCCTCTCTCAACTGTAGGCTGCATGAGAGTCGTTGACTTGGGTTTTAATTCTTCTGGACAGGCTTAATCACTATGGTGAACTTTAACATATAACACTCAAGCCCACCTGAAAGCCCAGCCTCTAATCCGGGTAGAGAGTTGTTGCGAACATTTTAATTCCATTGGACGGTCGAAAACCAAATGCCTTGTGGCTGCATATGCAATGTAACTAACACAGTTGGTTTCGTGGGTCGGCAGGGGTTTTAATACGGTGCGTTCTCACACATACAGTATATTTTCTTAAGGCTTGTGCATTTGGGTCACTATTGCTTCGTTCCTGGTATATTGCACCAGTGTACAGTACCCACATCGTAACTTCTCAAATTTTTTTAAAAAAGCATGTCCTAAATATTCCAACCTCCGAGGTTAAGCCACGGTAGGGTTTCGAAAGAGTCTTTTGTACCGCACTGTACCCACCGATCTGATTTGTGGAGCAGAGGCCCCCCACCCTTTGCTCCACCAATCAGATCGCTTATGGTGTCTGGTGTAGAGTTTACTGGGACAAGTCGCCTAATCACTTTTTTGGGAAGTTATGCTGCTTGTATACTGTATGCACAAGAAGTATGAAGTATGACATCTTTGAATTCGCGGGTAACACACGTTCGGAATGGGGAAGACTTTTTCATCAATTCCTGAATTCGTCCAGTTAGAATGTTTATGACAGCCATCGGAATGACTTGTTGCCGCGCATTTATTGGAAAATCTGGATATGCGTGCCTGGGTTTGACAAGAATGCTCGGCTTTTATATTCCTGCCGCAGAGGCACCTATACATTACAGCTTCAAACAAAAATTTATATATAGAAATAATCCTGAATCGACCGGCAAGCAGTGTCCAGGAGGAACCATTTGAAGCGGCCTCCTAATTCCGAATAATCCTTGTCTTTTCGGGGCCCTCGTCCTGTTCCTTTCTGCTCCTAATAGGTCCCGAGGTAGCAATGCGGCAATCCTCTGGCTCTCCAATCTCCATCACTTTAATCAGTAAGGCGTTCAGGGCACCATTGTCACTGCTTCTCGGATTGAAGTATTGCTCTATCCGGGGCTGTGGAAACCTTGAAAACTAACCCCGGACTAGTTTTGACTTCCAGTAGGAGAGTCAAACACAGGCCAATTTTCAATGTGTGCTGTCAGTGATAGGCTACTTTTTCGCGTAAAATCTAATTGTGTCAATAGTAGTTTAGCCTTGATTTCAATGCAAACCAGCAGCTAAAGGAGAGCAAATAATTACTATTTTCACTTTCCCGTAACGATTGAATAAGGTTTTATGGGTGCCAGCCAGTCTTAGGCTAATATTTAAGAGGATGTAGCTCTCGGTAGTTATCAGCCCCTGAGGCATCAATGTTCGACATCAAACTTACGGTGGGCATAAAGATATCGTGTAAATTATCCGGACGGGAGCTATAAAAGTCAATTATTGCGGTGGCATTAAGGATTGCATGCGCATGCATTAATATCGAACTTGTCTGGAGTAAAGACGTCGGGTGACCGCCTCATGCAATGTGTCTCACTAAAATACTCTTATCAGAATTTGCACGTGCATTTTGGCGGGCATAACAGTGAAAGGTGAAAAGTAGCTCATTACTCATATTTTTGACGCAATATTAATTATATAAATGTCGTCACGTCAGAAATCCATCGAGCAATGTTTTACCACTCCATATATAACGATCAGGATGTTGGCTCAGCTCTTGGGAAATGTCTTGTCGTTGATGTGTTCCCGGAACCATTGCAACACTGTTGGACTATCTTTTATCTGGTTCATAACATCCGGGCACAGATTTGTGCTACCATATGGTCAGTGACATTTGGTGACACCGTCTAGCAAGGCAGTTCATAACGGTTGACACATGTGAAGTGCCTGCCTTCTAGATAGAGACAACGTAACGTTGAAAAGTCGGCGTAAAGTTTATCTGAACATGCTGATGAGAATTTATTACGATGTGCTGCTCCTAAATTGAATAACTTTTTTTTCCGTGTCTACTTAAAATAACTGTTGCGAAGGAGATGAGATTACCGTGGCAGTTACGGGGTTTTTAACGCGCTTAAAAATTCAGGAGCAATCTTCATTTGCTGTTTATGGAATATCTCAAGAGAGCCTTTGGAGATCACCAGGTCCACTCCCTGCAATTTATCTCAATTTCGGAGCCACTTTATGTCGTGGAGAAAGTTTAAAACATTTTCTATCGGGTCTTGATGGCATTTGCATTCTTCATTCCCCTTGACTGGAAGGAATGGCAACCAATTTTCATACCGTCGCGTCGTATGGGGGGAGGACATATCTGAGAAAATTGAATCACCCATTAAGCTCGGTGCTCAGAATGTGTGTCAAGTATGGCAAACCATGCAAGTGTTCGTAATGTAACAAGAACGAGGTATAATATCGAACTGTAGAAGGTAATAATTATTGGCATTTGTTTGCTCTCTGCCTAGTACGCAGAGGCATTTTGAAGGGTCCGTGTTATTTTCCTAGTCGAGACTGTGTTGCAAGGCACTTCATCATCAGGCAAGTTTTTCACGTCGCCAAAGTCGCGTACAATTGCGCGACAGAAACCTTGAGTCCCGACACCCTGATTTTAGGATTCGATTTTCACGAGTTTTCGTTCTGGTTTTCGCCTAAAAATTGATCTTTTGAAAGTTGGCTGCTTGGGCCGGGGGAAACTCGGCTGCAGTGAAACTTGTAATTGGACACCAGTTGTTCCTTCAGGATATTCTCGGCCTAAAGGGGTCTTCAACTTATAATATCGTAAAGCTTCGCGGTGTCGTGTGATCTTTAGTATGGTCCTTCTAAGCCATTGGCTTTGCATTGTCTTAATGTCCTGGAGGGATTGCATTTAAAAAGCAATTATGTAAGTTCCTGAAGAAGTATAGATAAACCGAGAGATACAGTAGCGTTCAAGAGTATGGTACTGCTGCATTTGCTTTATCTTTAAGAATCTCCAAGGATCTTAAATAGGTACAAAAACATGTTTGTCTCAAGTGCACAAACAGGCTTAGGGTGAAGCGTACATTCCCGTCCAACTGTAAGGAATTCCAAGAACCTTATGGTCACAAATGCTTCAGTATTCTCCTGCATTAGAATCCAACTTGAATTAATGACCATTTGATATGCTTTGTCCATTAAATTACTATTACGCATGTGTGTTTTTGGTTCATTGGATGGAGGAGCTCGACTCCTGCTTTCAAACTAATGAACTGCGCCACCGAGGCAAGTTGCAATTGCCTCATTGGCACACCACAACACCCGCACATCGGGCTGTCCTCGCTCAATTTTTAACAAATCCGATTGAGGCTAATTACATTACACAACTTGCGTATATTATTTAAAGCGGAAGCTTTTCAAACTTACATGTCTGTCCGGAACTGATTTGTATACACCTACACAGAAGCTCATTGGCGTAACTCGAAGTGACGGTATATCGAGTGGGTGGACTTGAAGACTTCGTCAAGCACCTTTTAACACCCAGAATAAGCCATACCGCTCACCCCATGACGTCAGTTTCTCTCAGCTTTGCGCATTGTAACCCGTCTAAAATTATTGCAAACCGAACCCAGTATCCGGGAGATCCCAAGAGACACGACTCTTTATTCACCTCGTCCGCAGTGGAGAGGATGGGTTTGTCAACAAGTTATTCGAAATTCCAATTCAGTGTTAATGAATGGGGTAAACACGAGAGGGCTGAAAACATAAAAGGAATGGGGCGAATTCCATTTGCTTGTATTTGAGTTTGCTTCTCTCCATTTCCAGCTGTTTAATTCACGGGTCCGCACTGACGCATACGAGTGGTCATGCATCGGACTTTTTAAGTGAAACCACCCCCGGATTGCGTTTGCTGGCTTGAATAACCACTTGCCTGGATAATTTCCCCGGTTTTATCACCTGTTTATTTTTTACCACTGCTGTCGTTTTTTTAAACAGGCTTATTTAACTAGCGCTCCTGCAGAGAAATACAATACGACTCCGAAGATGAAAAAAAAACACGTGCGTCTAAAGGTCGCCTCGTTATGACGCAGGATGTTGAAATCTTGCATGACGAATTACGTCTGTCAAAATGGAGATGGCAATTCATTTCCCTACCCGGTTAAGACGTTCGAGCCTCATTTCACATCTTCTGCCCATTTGCCGTATTTTTCAGCGCCCCTGTGGAGACCATTGCTCTCGAAATGTCGTCAAATAAGTTCTGCGTGGAGTATGCCAAACGTGGGACTGCCGGATGCAAAAAATGCAAGCAGAAGATTGAGAAGGGAGTGCTCAGATTGGGTAAGGTATGTCTTGATGCGGCACATTGTGTCGCATTACTCTAGAAATTACTTGGATTTGTTTTTGAAATTTGAAAAACTAACTAAAGGAAAAAATTAATGAAATTAAAATCAGATTGCAAAAAATTGTAAAATAGTTAGAAAAGTAATCTCAATTTTTGGACAGATTGTTCCCAACCCATTCAGCGAGTCAGCGGGGGACATGAAGCAATGGTACCATGTTGGATGCCTTTTCGAGACGTTCACCCGAGCTCGAGCCTCGACCAAAAAAATCGAGAGTCCAGATGACGTGGACGGTTGGGCTGACGTTCAGGATGGCGACCGCAAAACCATTCTTCAACACATCAAAGGTGAATAGTAACCGGAGGCCTTGATTTCGTGAAACGCGACGCGATTGTTCAACACCGGTTTTATTTACTAGATCTGGAATCCCAACAAGGGACACCCGCAAAAGCAAGCCCTGCAAAGACTCCGAGAAAAGCGAATCTGGCTCCAGCTGCAGGTAAGCTGGAAAAAAATGTGCTGTCGGGCATGCTCTGTGTTGCCTTTGCGGGGTTTCGGGTGAAATTAGTGGGGGTGGTTTTAAGAGCCATGGAAAGCTATAGAATTCCTTGCTGGTTTGCTAGGAGTGAAAGGAGGGAGGTATGTTGACTAGCCTGTTATGCTAACTCCGATTTTTTTAATGATGTATATCGAAGCGAAAGGTGCAGCATCGCCGTTCTCCAAGCAAAAAAATTCCACTCCGGAGCCATCTACAAGTTCAGCATCCACACCGATAGGTCCACCTTCAGGTAGCTCTTCTGGCAAGCCGGATGTGAAAGACGATGCTTTTCGTGAATTTCGACGTCTTTGCTCTGCTGTCGCGAACGAGTCGTCGTACAATAACAAAACTAGCTTGATAAAAGATTATTTTCGGGATGGAACCAGTGGAAGTAAGTACTATGCGATATATTACATGTGAGAATACAGTTATGTAACTAGTTTTTGGGCACTTGAAGAGGGCTTTGAAGGCGACCTGTATTTGTGGGTCCGGATGCTGCTGCCAGGGGTTATCAAAAGGACCTACAACATCCAGAGCAAGACGCTTATTAAACTCTTCAGTCAAGTGCGTTTTTAAATTAATTTTGTAAAAATTGGATCGGCAACTTGATTGATTTCCTCTTGATCCAGATTTTTGACTCAAACCAAGAAGATATGTTGACTGATCTGGAGAAGGGTGACGTAGCCGAAACGGTTGCATCATTTTTCGAGAAAAGCAGCCAGTGCGCTCCGACCAAAAAAAGCTCTCTTAGTCTCCAAGATGTGGATGAGTATCTGGCAAAACTGTCCACTTTGACAAAAGATGCAGATCAGCAGAGAGTGCTAAACAGCATCGCAACTAGGTAATGAATCACAACGCACGTTAGCCCCCGACGAGTGCATGCTAATACAGTTTGACGTTCGCTCAGATGCACAGGAAACGACCTGAAGATGGTCGTCCGATTGATCAAAGGAGATCTGGCCATCAATGCAGGCGCCAAGCACATTCTAGATGCCGTACATCCGGACGCATACCAGGCTTTTCAAGCTTCTCGCGATCTGGCAAGCGTCATTGACCAAGTTATGAAGAGTGACAGCAATTCTCAGAAGGCGCTGACCATCAACGTGTCCCTGATGACACCAGTGCTACCCATGCTGGTATGTCACCATGTTCAGTAATAAGCTGAATTTGTTTGTAACTTATATTGTGCATGCAGACACATGATGTCACAAGAAAAATCAGCCATACCAATATTTTTCTTGTACCTGCTGAGCTCCTTTGATTTCCATATTTATTGCTTGGGTGACAGGCCGAACCATGCCGATCAATCGATTACGCCATGAAAAAATGTCCCAACGGCATGTACGCCGAGATCAAATACGACGGCGAAAGGGTGCAGGTTCACAAGAAAGGCGCCAATTTCACCTACTATTCTCGCAGTCTGAAGCCCGTCCTTCCTCACAAGGTAACCCGCAGCCTCCGCCCTACCTATAAATATGTAATGACCCCACTTGTCAACCATTGTGTACACAGGTAGCTCACTTTAAGGACTACATTCCGAAAGCCTTTCCCGATGCTGACGACCTCATTTTGGACAGCGAAATATTGCTTGTTGACACCGTCACGGGACAGCCCCTGCCATTTGGCACACTTGGGATTCACAAAGTACGTCCATCATCTCTTTTTCAACGTCCCGCCAGTGATAGGCTGTCAGTGGGCGGATTCAAATCAATTTTAACAACTCTCCCACGCCCATTTTTTTCAGAAAACTGCCTTCCAAGATGCCACAGTGTGCCTTTTTGTGTTTGACTGCCTTTACATGAACGGGGAGACGCTTATTAACAGGTCTATTCATATTTTTAAAGAGGCGTGTAATTACGTAGTAGGCGGAAACGTGATTCTCTATCGCTTTTATAGGTCCATCAAGGAGAGGAAAAATATTCTGAAGGAACACATGGCGGAAATTCCCAATCACATCGTGTTTTCGGAGATGAAGTTTATCGACGTGAGTTTCGTGCCGCTCGTAAATACAGAAAAATTGCTGCTTTGATGCACTGCCATAACCCTCTGTATTGCTGATTCCAGGATCCGGACAGCCTGAAAGACATGATTACTGACGTGCTGAAGAAAGGTCTTGAAGGACTGGTTCTGAAGGATACTAAGGTTAGATATATAGCTTGAAAATTATCATTGACGCACATGATTAACGATACGGGTCTGCAGAGCACATACGAACCTGGGAAGCGGCATTGGCTGAAAGTGAAGAAGGATTATTTGTCAGAAGGAGCCATGGCTGACAGTGCCGATCTGGTAGTATTGGGTGCATGGTATGGCACGGGACAAAAGGGAGGGATGATGTCTGTCTTCCTAATGGGCTGCTACGACGAAATGAAAAACAAGTGGTGCACCGTCACAAAAGTACACACGGGCCACGACGACAGCACTCTTGATCGATTGCAGGTGCGCATCAATAACCCCCCTCTCTTTGCACTGTACACTGAATCCCTCGCATTCGCTGTTATTTGCAGAAAGAACTCGATCCGCTGGTGACAAAGATTAGCAAAGATCCAGCCAATCTCCCCTCCTGGATGTTGTGTCACAGGAACCTGATCCCCGATTTTGTGGCTGTGGACCCAAAGGTGTGTAGGCTGCCCCTGATGTGTAAATGAGCCAGATGATTGATTAATTATGTCTCGGCCTCCCGCTGTACAGTCCATGCCAGTGTGGGAAGTCACAGGTGCCGAGTTCACCAAGCACGAAGTCCATACAGCGGATGGGATTTCCGTCCGATTCCCGAGGGTCACGAAGATCCGGGATGATAAAACGTGGAAAGAAGCGACCAGCCTGAAGGAACTAAGGGTATAGTATAATATGGAGATATACAGAGAGGGGGGGGGGGGGGATGTTTCATAAATCAAATCAGCGCTCGTATAGATCCGTATGTTTTATTTATGCCTCAGGTGCTGTTCAAGAAATCCAAGGAATTCGCCGGATTTGTGGATCAGAGTGGTCCGTCAGTCAAACCGGTGAATAATTCTCCGGGGAAGCAGTTCAAAAAGACAAGCAAGAAGGAGAACGAAACATCCCCGTCGGTGAGGGCCATTAGATTTATTCACCCCATTGTTGGTCGTTAATTGTTTCTTTCAACGCGCGTCATTTTAATCTTCCAGAAACAAAGGACCCTGGATTTCTTTGTTAGGGGTGCGAATTCATCGTCGCCCAATAAAAGAAAGAACGGGGCGGATGCGGAGCCGTCCAGGGTCAAGCAGGTACTAGTTGCATTTATTTGTGAGAAGTGCTGCTCGTACACTGATCATTTTCGAATCCATTTGCAGCCGAAACCAGGCTCCGAGTTCAAGTCCAAAGTAAGCTGACTTTTTGCATCTTGAAAATTGAATTTCCTTTGCTGTCACTGTGTAACTTGCTTTTCAGTACTTTCCGGACGTTTTCGTTGGAGTGAAAATTTACCTACCGCCATCGTTCCCAGAGTACGAAGTGCTGAAGCGGTATTTTGTGGCCCATGGCGGACGACTGCTGACGTCATCCGAGCGGTCCAAGGCTACCCATACTATTTACTCATTCGGTGACGTAAGTAAGATGTAATTGACACCGTTATTAATCAAATTCGGATTATTTCCACGTTTCATTGCAGCCAGTGAGCAGCAACAGCCGTTTAGTGGACCCCCAATGGCTGTGGGATTCAATTGAAGCACAAAGGCTCCAGCCGATTGACAAATACATCATTTAGGGGCCACTCAACACCACTCATTTTGTGGAGTCAGCAGGATGAAACGCATTTATCTGTATCGTTTGCCGTACTGTCTTTCATCCAGCTGATTAAACGGCATTCATTTAGCACACATGGACAGGGAATTTGATACTGTACCCGCTCTTTTGTCCAATGAATAAAATGGTACCATGAGAATTATTTCATTAGATGGCAGTGTTTGTTTGTCATATAGTTTTGTCACATGTTGTGAATGAGCGTCTGTAAAATGCAAGCCGCTATGCCAATAACCTGCATTGCACTGAATAAACTTATTCTGGCGCTTATAATGGGGTCCTATCCTACATTTTGCAAAACCCATGTAAAAATCGTCCTTATTTTTAAACGAATTTTGGTGTTTTTAGTTCGAAGACGTAAATATTAGTTTTCGAGCTATGATCGATCTGAGATCATAATAATTATATGGTATCGTATTTCCCTCTTACGTCACTGTTGTTGAAAGATCGGTGCAGAGTCAGGAATGCACCCGGGTTGCTTTGTTCCTTTGTTTGTTGCCTAACAGAATCGAACGGGACCGCCAGTAAAGCCGAATCGAACGACCGCGAGGCAACGGTCTACTGACGTCACTGTTGTTAGCTTGGTTAGGCAGGAGTGGGAATGCGATTTTTAGGCCACGTCCCCGTTTTCCCCGCCAATTAGCGAGTGACTTTTAAACCCCCGATAATTTATCGAGGAATGACATTTTGGTGCCGAAAAGTGGTGGAATTCGTGTTTACATGTATGGTTGAGCTATTCGTGTACAAATTACCCAAATCCCAGGCCAAGGCTAGGACCCCATTGGAGTTGGCTAGAAAAATTGTGTGCCTACTGCCTGGGGAATATATTGGATATGGCCATCATTAGCGAAACTTGTATTTTGAATTCATAGTTTTCCCAGGTCAAGGAAGGGAAATATTGGGATTTGTTGCTCGATAATAATTGGACTACTTCTGCAAGGCACGCTGACTGGGAAAGTCCTAGAAAGCTCTCAAGGTTATTGACGCTCCTTCCAGGGTGCGGACTACAAAAATACGACGCGACGGGACGAGAAAGGTACGTTTTGCACGTAGTTTAGTCACAATTAAGAGAGTATGACGATATGTTAAGAAACAGCTGCAGTCATTTTGAGCAGTACCCAATCCTGACAAAGGGTGTTGCACTATTGTAATAACAGAATCCGGAATGTTGTCGCGCTAATTGGTTGGCATTTTAATTACCTGCATTGGTCACGAACGAAAGGTCCTCCATAGTTTTTTTCTTCGAACGTTCATCCCGTTTTTCTACATTTTCCCCTGCAACTTATGTTGTTATCTGGACAAGGGTGTTGTTGCATACAGGCCAGGATGTCTTGCTTTATACTCGGTGATCCAGTCCACGCAGTCTATCGTTTTTCGACCAAAATGAATAAGTACTACCGAATATTATTTTCACAATATAGGCTAAAGGAGGTGCCGTCAACCGGTGTTCCGAGGCATCTCAGGTGAAATGAATCCCATCTCCCGTGTGTATTCAATTGGCTCCACTGTCTAGCAAGTCCATTATTTGAAAGTGATCCGTATTCATGGCGACATGCCAGCCACCAGAGGGAGTTGACAGCCATGGCTCTGGTCACCAAATCCACCAAATCCATCAAATCCACCACATCCCCCAGGCCCAAGACAAGCGAAGCAGCAGTCAAAGAGGACAGGTCGTTTAACCCTCTGCATTGCAAATTGTGCCACAGCCAGTGCTCCTTCTATGAGACCAATCAGGAGCTGGCCCAGAGTCATGAACCCGGCCCGGAAACCATCATAGTGGCGGAGGACTTCATGAATTGGCTGGACCGAAGCCTCAAGGGAGAGTTGCATTTGATCCTCCGGGGAGGCGACGTAGGACGAGCATACGGGTAAGGGTGAGAGCAAGTGGTGATGAGAAATTAGAGGCAGTCTCTGTCTGGAGTTTCCAAGGGAGAATATGACACCTTGATGCCCTTGCCCCACGCGGAAACTACATTAATTTTGTTTTTACATGGCCGGAATGGGCTTAGTTTAAGAAACTCGGGGACAACGTAATGAAGCTCTTCATTCGGTGGAGTTAACATGAGACTTTGCAGAAGGACCGTAAGATTTTTAATTTATGGATTACATACAAGGGCCATTCATACGACAACAAAAAAGTTTTGTAATGAATTCAACTAATCATATTCAGATCGGTTTTTTATTGTTTCACCAACAATTACTGACAATTAAATCGCATTCGATTACGAAACTTGTGCTGCGTGAATGACCATTACATTTTATATGAGGCGATGTCTCACTATTTCTGACTATATGAACGTAGTGTAGCATCAATGTTATAAA
Source organism: Catajapyx aquilonaris (assembly GCA_000934665.2). Taxonomy (NCBI): domain Eukaryota; kingdom Metazoa; phylum Arthropoda; class Diplura; order Dicellurata; family Japygidae; genus Catajapyx; species Catajapyx aquilonaris. The sequence goes on along the minus strand of JYFJ02003333.1, from coordinate 2,319 downwards.
ATATGGAGCGCTCACTGACTTGTAGGCCTGTTCACATCACTGTCTTATTTTTATGTTCGCATCAATGCAGGAGGAGGTTGTCAGATTTGGACATGATATTTTTGACCATGGCCTTGGAATTTCATACGAAGATTACCCATGTTGAAGTAACATACCAAGAAATAGCAGATGAAGGAGTGATAACTCTCACGCAGGCTTTGAAGGTGACATTCCCATGTAAAAATTTCCGCCCACAAAAGTAACGTCCCGATTGTACTGTGCATTATCTCCATCAGACCTACTGTCCAGACCTGAAGGTGGTGAACTTGGCCTACAACAATTTTGGCCCTGAAGGAATGCAAGAACTGACAGAAGCGATCATGCAAACCCACCACCTGCAACGTCTTGTTCTGGCCGGAAACAGACTCGGAAATCTAGTGAGCACGAATGTTCCCTGTTTCTGTAGCCTATACAGCAAGCTTTAATCTAATTTTGGATAATTTGCAGGGTGCTAAAGTGCTCGCAACTCAGATAGCATCTTCCCACCCGTCTAAAATCCCTATAGAACTGGACATCGGAGAAACGGACTTGGGCATGGAAGGGTTTCTGTACTTGACTAACGTGATTCGCGATACCGGGTGTCCAAAATTCATCACGATGAACCGGATTCTTTTTAAGAGTGACCAAGAAATTATGGAGGCTGCAGTCAGACTGAGGTTACTTTTGCAGGTATTATATCAATTTATAATTATTATTATTGGGTCGAATTTTCTTTCCACTGCCAAACACTGCTAACTTAGCAGTAGGCCTATAGGATACCAGTGTTGACACTGGTACTGCTAAGTTAGCAGTAACTAGCAGTGAGACGAAAATTCCACCCATTGTCTGTTGCCATTGTGTCCTGTTGCTTTAGTAGCTTTAGGCAGTGTTAATTCAAGTTTCATTGTTTTTGTGGCCAAGTATCAACCGAGTCTCCTGGGCCTCGGATTGCAAAAATGTTCTCTTCGAGACTGGGACATTGAGGAAATTTTTCGAGAACTCCACCCCGAGAGCACGCTAAGCCTGCTGGATTTGACTGCCAACTGCCTGCATGCTGACGGAGCCGACACTCTGGCTCACCTGATCGTCAAGCAACCGACAGTTCGTGTGCTTCTCTTGGGGCACAACAATATTGGCGAAACTGGTGCCAGGTATGACCAACGCCATTTCAGTGGCACACATGTCGTGTACAATTCTGCTTGTTTCAAAGGTGCTTCACTTACAACATTCCGAATTCCAACCTGGAAGTTTTGGACCTGAGCCACAATGGGATAACCTCCGAGGGCCTGTGCTTTCTGTCCTACGCCTTTAGACACTCAAAAATCACACACCTGTTCATGTGGGGAAACCACTTCGACAACAAATCCGGTGCTGTGCGTTTGCTCTTCATATCTGTCCATTAGTCACAAAGTGCTTTTCTCTTCTTGTAAACATGTACCCCCTCCCCTTCTCTTTCTAATAGTGTTATAAGCAGCTTTTCGATCGAGAGATTTTGAAGGAGGAGCACTCCGACTTCCTGGTGTATGAAGTGGATGGTGTTGCGATGGTGGCGCTTCAGCCTCGGTCTCGGTCTCGCCACGAATATAATCACTACTTCACTTAAAACACCGGGTCAACAAGCTTTGCGTAGAGAAGAAAGATGGGAGAAAAGCAATAAATATTGAGCTGTTTTAAGACCATTTAATTTTTATGCGTATTATTTTCATGCTGGAAAGAGAACTGATGCTGGGAAGTATGGACTACCAACATTTGTAATTCTCTCCCTGTTCAAATTAAATGGTATATCATTCTGTCATTTCGAAGACTATGTTAAAAGGTTGCATAATATTCAGTTTTGACACAAATGTGACTGATCGTCATCTGCTTTAGTTCTTTCGTAACTTTCTAACTCCAGTGTTACATTAAGCAACATTTTAGATTATGCCCTTGTAGCAACAACTGTTTACTCCACTTCTGTGTATGTAGTGGTGTTTGTTTGTTTGCCTAACACGTTATTGTAGCACTCGAGGAATTCTGGCTCTTCTGGTCTATGAGGTTACAGCCCACACGTAGGGGGTCACTTTGTCGCACTTTGAGGTGAAAATTGAGGTCAAGCGCTCCCGTTGTTATGATTGCGATAATTATATCACACAATTTATACCTACCTGATGATGTGACAGCATGTAAACTAATGGGGAACTAGCCTTGGTCTGGGATTTGGGATGTTTGTTCATAACTAGCTAGCCCATGCCCGTAAACATACATTCCATCACTCTGTTGCATCAAAATGACATTACTGGATAAATTACGGCACATTTAAAA
>KZ538868.1:99779-235257 GCA_000934665.2 Catajapyx aquilonaris | reverse complement strand
CCCCCCCCCCCCATCAATAAAGAGAGTGGTAGCTCACTGGAGAAGAAGGAGGAGGAGGAAAAGAAGTCTTCCTGTAGGTAGGTGTTGAGCTTCGACCCAGTGGTGGGGGGGCTGCTCAACAGGCAAGCATCGCTTGTCTTCCTTCCTGTTCCGGGAACAACCGTCGGACCGGGGAAGAAGAGACAGGTTGGGGGGTGTCTCAAAAGGCTTGTCACTCACACGGCCGATTTTTAGTAAGCCCGATATGTTGGGGATGGGTTTGGTTGGAAGTTGGTGGTGGTGGTGGTAGAAGAGAAGTCCACTGGTCGACTGCCCGCCACCACAGACGTAGAGACGTAGAGGGAAAGGGGGCGCCACAGTGGTCCAGCGCAGGCGCCCTCCCCTTCCTTCCCTGCTCCCGTCCCTGCTGCTCCCCCCAGCTGCCATCACATCGCAGCCAGCCAGCACAGCACAGCACGTAGCCACCCAACCACCCACCCAACACCACCCTCTCTGGGTGACCTTACTATGCCCCTGACCTCCACGTGCACAGGTGGTTCGACGCAATTCTACTCAGGGACAATGGTCACAATGTGCTCATGATCAATCAAAAGGTGTGTTGTTTGCGACAACAGGGGACTGTTGGGTGGCATGCACTTTAATTATTCGCAATCGGTGCTGCTCTTCATAACTGTCAACTACTTGATCATTCCAGCACGAATCTAATGGCATTAGTAGGGGCCCTGCCCTGGCCAGAAGAGGTAATTTACTCGCGGGTAACTACTATAATCATGTCTGTTAAACAACAAGCTATCCCATAGGCGTGTTAAAGTTACCTTCTAATTACATACCACTGCAAAGGGGATTGTCGTTAATTGCTTACTGTTCATACTGAAGTAGATCTGGGATCGGTTCTGTTTTCTCAGGTTCGAGTGTTCTTTTTTTTTTGAAGAGAATTCGCAATGATGTGTTTCTGTGCGTAGAGTTGTGGCTCTAGAAGGACTGATAATGCGACGTAAAAGAGAAATGAGGCAAAATAAACATCAGATAAGATATGAAAGTTATACACGTACCCGGGGCTGACACGCGAATTACGGTGCTTCCCATGTATGCAGGCGCATTAGCAAAATTAATTGACGGTAATGCATGTCATTCAAAGGTATTCACTTCATAGCTGACATGCTCCAAGTCATGACATCCTAGAGTAAAGTAAAAATCCATATTTTTGCTGAACAATATTCTGTTACTTGTGTGCTTGTTTGTCAGCATGTGGGGTTTTCCCCAGCTGCTGTTTTGGTGTGTATATTTGCGGAACTGCCCCATTTTCCTAATGAATGTTGGCTGTGAGTCACACCCTGCGGTTCTTTCAATAACACCTCTATATCCACTCTATTCACAGCCTTCCATTCTAGGTAGGGCGCAGGGAAATAGCTGGTGCTGCGCAGTTACATCAGTATCATGCAGTGCAGGTTGAAGAAGAGTTCTCGGAGAAAGTATAGTGCATATTTTTGGTTCCGTTCATTGCACTGAACCTTCCAAGAAGCAGAAGAGTTATTTAAACATTAATTTGCGTAAATAACCATTTTTGTAAATAATAGGAGAGGCACAGTTTGACTTTCAGAACCGATCGATGTTCATTTTAAAATGAAATAATACATCCGCCAATTCGCGGAGGTAATCTGCAAAGTAATTAAATAGCCCCTCTTAGCATGTGCAGGACTACTTGTGGCATACTAATAGACTTACGTAATTACACTGAATGAGCTTACACGTGCTAATTACCGGATGAGAAGCTGCTCTTTCCGTTGGAAATGGTGAGTTCGGATATTTATTCACAGCGGCGCAGTAGTACAGTATAGGTTGGACTGCAAATGTGGGACAAATAGCAAATGATATGGTATGGTCTCTGACAGACGCGATACTTTGAGGAGTAGAAGGTTGTACAGTGCAGGTTGATGGCATATCTACAGGTTGTAAGTGCATTACATTATGGTTGAGGTGCCTTACGAAGCGACGCGACGGGGGAGAAATTCAAGTCACATGCAAAAGAGTACGGGTAATGTCAACGAATGAATGCCGTTTTTCATATTGTACCATATGGCACTTGAGTTTCGATTTGGATTACTTATTCTGAGATATTGAAGGGGAATTATGCCTCTATCAAGTATCGTAAGTTTGTGTGTGCCTGCGTGTAATTCTGATTTTACAAACTATACCGAGCATATATGACGTCAAGAAAATAACTTGCACGTGGCTGTGCTGAGTGATGATTGATATTGCAAGGTTTCAGAATAAGGTTTATCTGCACTTGCATGCACTCATAATAAATAACTTATTTAAATGCTTCATAGGGAGAAGCTCTGATATATGTGTTTCGGGATAAGTAATTATTTTATTGACGTTGTTTGTCTGATCGCTCAAGTTTTGGGATCTCATGAGACTGACTTGCCCCATAGTAATAATCCTTCAGTTACTGCCCAATACTAATTAACGCGCAATCTGTTGCCATGGGCCCTAAGTGCAGTGCAATATAATTTCCCCTTAATTACTTCTTTTCCATTCTCGGAAGGTCGTTGCTATCCACCTTGGCTATATCACGGTGACACTTGTTTTAGTTGACAACTGTGATCATTAAGCAGAGTTACTACCATACCGTAAGGGGGGTGACTTTGTGACAAATCAGTTTTTCGAATCTCGGGCCACTGTTATTTGACCTTTCTGACTGAAACCAGCGCCAGTAGATGGCTACGTATGTTGTGCTACCTAAATCCAACTTTGAAAGTTCCTCCACCTCGAGCATTATTGGCAGTTGCATTCCAAGTTTGCAAACTGCGAGTATTGTTGCCACTTCTTCCGACTACTTTCCCTAATAGCTATCGGCATGCGGCATAGTTGCGAAGAGAGTAAAACATGTACACTATTTTGAAGAAATATTTATTGGCTAAGAAATGATATAACATGAAGCAAGATTGAACTTGTTCTGTAAGAGATACGAGGGTGTTTTAATAGATGAATTTCGTACTTTTGAGGTGTGACTTTGTGACATATATAAATGTGAATATTTTTATAACGAATAAAGTTATCGATCTGATCTGCACACGTATATGTAGAGAAAAGATGAGGGTACAATAATCAACAAAACATTTAATGGAAAAACATTAAACCGTTTCTGCTGATACGAAAAACCTCAAAAACTGTCACAAAGTCACCCCCGGTATTTATACCACAGAATATATAACCCGGTAGCTTACTGATTCACGATTGAATTTAACTTTATAAGTAACCTATCATCTATACTTATCTATAATCGTGCTCTGCCAAATATAGAGTATGCCATTTTTGTTAGTAACAAAGGAAGGCTTGCAAAACTATTTCACATGCCTCTGCGCTGTCAACTTAGAAGTCTATTACTTAATCATTATTTTACGATGTTTTCTCTTGGCGATACATGCGGCAAATTGCAACAGTAAATTTTTAAATGCAATAAGCTGGACAGAAAAGCCAAGTTTGTGAAGCAACCACGCCCTATAGACTGACTTACGTAAGTTAAAGGCCTATATGTAATAAGACCAAGAAAGTTTCAACTTCCCCTATATTTTACTTGAGCCCGTTTCTCCTCTCGCCTTTCGGCTCTGGATATGTTGCAAACTTATTTCTCCTGTAATGTCTACGTCAATATTGTTGAAAGCTTCAGACGTCTGGAGGAAATAATTCTCTGCGCAATAAAGCGAACCCCCATTTTTTTCTTTCTTTCCCATCCACTCCTTAAGACCTCAACTGGCAGACAGCTGAATCCTTCCCACATGACAGCGATATTACATTCTTTTCTCTAACTGTCTCGGTACCGGATTACATCCGTCTTGCATCCGTCCCTATTAATTTGGCGGTGATTGACCGACACCACTCATGAATGACAACGCTCCACAGGTACCATCATCAAATACCAGAAACAAGTGGTGGGCCTATGCGGACTTGACCCTGATGCTGGTTGTGATGCAATGCTGGAACCGGGTTGGTCCGGGGGTCGGTTGGAGGTCGCGTATTGATCTGCACAGGAGGAAGAAGAGCGGAGGAAAATGCATGGCATATATGCCTCTTGACCCAATCTGGAGGCAATTCCGCCATTACCATTTTGCAAATTGCTGCACAGTATGAAACTTTTTCTCGAATGGAACTTACACCTAATTTTGGCTCCCTAGATTTTAAAAGTGATGATCAATGCACTTGACAGCTTCAAGCCCCAGAACTAATTACATGGGACCAAAAGTGTAGCGGTTCTTGTCTGAACAGCACGCACCGGATTTTACGGCGGAGTAACTTCCATTTACGTGGATACGGGCGGCCAATCCCAGTTGATGACTTGTCCCGCTCCTAAATTTCCCCTTTTCTTACTAACCGATTCATGACATGCAGGTTGAGGACAAGTCCGGCCCGCCGCCATTTAATATCAGCACCGTGTCCGCTCTCGACTTAAACATTTATGCAAATACGGTTCTGGAAAAAAAGGGAGGGGAGGGGGTGACATCCCACGGTGTATTCATCCAGGCCAGCGCTGAAACTTTGCATAATTATTTATCAGCTGGTTTTATTTATAGATTGCCCTTGGTGGGACAAAATCGGATGCCCGATTAGGGACGGTGTGACAGGTCATGACATGGGAGTAGATTCAGCTGATGTCAAATATAAACATATAAATTATTTAATTGTGTACGTTTCTAATTAAATTAATTTTTAAATTTTTAAGCTACTGAATTATTTGGCCGATCTTGTTTCGCTCAGGTTGGTCCGCTGGAGTGATTCGCTCGTGAAATATTTCAACTAGAATGTAATCGAGCGATCGATTGCCGATCAGCATCCCTGCGAGCACTATGCAGCAGTAGCCCTCGGATACGGGATTACCTCGCATGGGCTGTTAATTCACTGTCGTCCACCGCCATTTTGCCATTCATTATTTGTTAAAGCGATATTTTTAGGGGGTGGAAACGAATGTGTGGCATCGAGAAAGAGATATGCGAATCAAATGAAAAACCTACTTTCCACTGTTGGCATGGGAGCGAAGGCCTGGAAATCTTTCTCGGAGCACAATCGAACTTTGTAGGACGGATGAGTAGAGCACCACCCCTCCCAGGCTTGATTGGGTTCCAGAAATTAAATTTTTCAAGGCCTTCAGAGCTCTCCAGTACCAGCCATAAAATTCAAACTGTTACGTTGGTACAATAGGACCGGTCCAGATAGCCACACTGGACATAAAAGAGATCCCCGGAAATGTTTTGCTATCATTCGAACCGGACATGCCATTTCCAGGTCGACTTCTCCACATCCTCTACAGTTTGGCTTTATCCACTGTATAGTCCAGGCCAAATTTTTTACAATGCTATTCCGGGGGGTGACCCACATGAATAATATTTCCACTGGGAGGACACATGAAAGGCGGAAATGTAATTGATTTTTTACCCCTAGATTTACGACCAGTTCCTGCACAGCTTTCGGGCTTCTCGCTCAATACAACGGCTCATCTGGCCAAACGCCTGGGCCCACTTGTGGCCCTCTTCTTTGTCGAGTTCCAAGCATTATTATTCTAGCAAGAGGCTTGGACCAGCCCCGAAAAATCCTATTTCCACAGCGTCGCTTATTAGAATCAAGGCGCAAAAGACGAGCGGATCTCGCGTGCGAAAATTCAAGCCTCCGTGTAATTTATGGCTCAAACTTGGTTTTTTGGGTGGTGGAAAAAAGAGGCCATCCTTTCCATGGCAATATCGCACTTGTAGGACGTGAGCCCTTCCACTCATGCTGCCTCAAAAAAGCGGCTTGGCGAATAAATAACTGTCATCACGTTACAAAAAAATCCTCAAACTTTCCAAAAGTTATGAGTTAGATCACAAAAGGGCAAGGGGCGGGGGTCAGTTTTCCGCAGCGAGATGAGGATCCCTGTGGGGATCTGGCCCCGGAGCCTCTAATCATCAGAAAGATGTGGGACAGGAGTTGAATTAGAATTCTTCACGACTCCCAGTTGGTTCATATAACAAGGCTCACTTGCCCGGAACCTCCCTCCATTGCTGGTCTCCCCTATTTTTTGACCGGATTTTAAACGGATGAGATATGGGCCTTTTCTTGCGCCAGGAAGGACCAAGTCTGGCTCCTGGGACGGTCGTATTCTATAGGATGAAATATAGGGTTTTGAAAGCACCAAATATTGGAAATTATCGAAAAAAAAATTTCACCAACCTATGAGCAATGGCCAAATATTTAAAAAATACTAATAAATATTGCGAGACTTTTGTGGCCTGAGTCATAGAATCATCCGGATATATCAAGGCACCTAATTACTGGCGACACTGTATGGCAATGTATAGGCCATACAAATCGGGGTGTAATTGCAATTTGCGGGTTGTTATGTAAATTGTTAAATCGGATTTGAAATCGAACGTGCTCACTTCATGGCTTGTTGAGCTTGAGTATCAGCTGGGGGATGTTGATTGTTTTGTTTTCGGGAAGCATCAAATATTTAACGAGCGCTTGATTGAATGAGGTAGGTGGCACGATATTTCGCAAAGGAACGTTCACCGCAATGCAATCTCGTGTTACGCGCTCACTGTGGTTACACCATAGCGGCAGATCCCAGAAGTGTTCCTGTATTTAACCAAAATGAGGTAGGTGAGCATACGTAATAGGATGCAATTACAGCAACGTCATGCACAACGCATTACTTTTAGTAATGCAGCCCAGGACACTCCGAAATCAAAACCCGAAATAATTATTCAGTACTACAGTCCCTTGTACCGGCTACGTCAGCCACTAGGTGCGGTTCCGCACACCCGAATGTTCCAATAATTGACCTAATTATCTGCCTGAACGACTTGGCTGAAAATGTACGTCACAGTCGAAGGAAAAGGAAATAGAAAGAATTCTATTCTCCCAAACCCTTTTTTTCTTTTCCTTCTTCTTCCTCCAGGGCGCAGGCAAGCTGCATGCACGATCGATGCCCGCAGCCTCTTCCTCATCTTCCCAGCCTCCCTACAACCCACCCCCACTTTCTCAACCCTTAAACAGTGCTACATACGCAGCTGAACCATTTCCAATTTATAGTTCTTCTCTATGCCGCCCAACCTAAACCCACCTTCTCATATATTTCTATGGGCAACAACATGCATCGGGACAAGACTGTATTTTTGGAGATAACACAAGATCCGATAAATCCAAGAAAGGATGGACTGTAAGCCTTGTGCTGCGTGCCTAAGATGGATGGATGTATCATACACAAAAAACGGCATATCTCCTGCGGGCAGGAGGTAAAGAAGCTTCACGGATCCTTTTTCAGTCTCATCCATTTTTCCAGTTTTTTTTCGAGGGAGACGGGTGTCTTCCTTTTTCTGAGACGTATCCAAAAGTAGGCTCCGAGTGTCACTTATTCCAGCAATGGGTACATCATTATACGATTTAGATGCATGGAATTGAGAAGGGACAAAGATGCAATCGCAGCAGTTCAATTTCCGTCGTGGAGAAGGACATTCTTGGCCTCACCTCTCTGGCATCGTTCTCGGGTAATCAATTAGCAGATGTCGGCCCAATCAAAGGGGGCTAATTGGTTCATTAGTTCTCATTTGTTGGCAGCCGCGCAATCAGCCGGTTGAGATAGAACCGGAAAAAAATTGCACAAAAATTCTAGAGTTTGCGTGACATTTTAAGGAAACCGATACGTCAAATCAAACGCAGCCAATGTCCACTGGGGGCTAGGAAAGTTCATTTGGTGCAAAAGGGTGTGGGTCCATGAGAGTCAATTTCTCGAGAGAAATCAAAAGTAGTGCCCTCCACACTGGCCGACAAACACTCCACAGTGGTATATAAGAGGAAGAAGTACTGAACTTCTTTGTAGGCTAGGGATTCCCTCCCAAGCATGTTGGGCGATTATCCCCAGAGGAGCTTATGTTTACGACAAGCCCAATCTCCCATTCGGCAACGCCTGACGACCTACGTGATCCTCCTGCAAATTAAAACTGGAATACCAGTATGCACTCAGTAGTTGCAAGTAGAAAAGGCCGACCTCCTCAGAACATTCTGTCGAAGGTATGCTGTAAAACGTAATAACTATGGCAATATCAATTTCAAATCGCAACCAGCACCTTGTTTGTCAAACCAACTGTCTCACACACCGGTCACAACACAGGGTGAGACAGAACTATAGGACAGCTGCTAAAAATTCTGACACACCCTGCGGTTATTGTGCCCAGGAGGTAGCAAGCCTTTTGCTGTTTCTCTTTCAGTTTGGCCAATCTCTCCGCATGAAGAAAGTTCGGTCTCCTGTGGAAAGCTCCGAACAATCTTCAAGGCTCAACTTTTTTTTTAAAGGCTGCCGCCTTCGTAACAGCCAACTTAAGAGGCGAAGGACGTAGGGAGAACTTGCGAATTAAAGAGGGTTATACGGGGGCAAGAAAGGAGTTGAGGGAAGGAAGGAAGTAGTTGGGATCGAGCAAGGATGCCATTTTGTTTAAAGGGTCGAATCGGCGGCTTTTCATGCAGGGGGCCAGTTTTTCTTGGAAGATTCTCTGGAGAGGCCCCGCAACTTGTTGGGCCGGAATGATGGATGGAAGTATGAAGGAAGAAAAATCTGGGGTTGGCTTATTCCCGTCACAACAGACGCCTAGAATGGGCTTATCCCCAGGCAGAGACGCTTCCTCTCCCGGAAATCCTTTGCCAGCATCCCGACTCCTAACTCTGTACGTACCGAATTATATCAAGGCCTCTGCATTCAGGCTTAATGCTGCTTACCACACGAGCAGCTGCGGGATCACTAATGACTAACTAATCTAAGTGAAGCTTAAGTTTCGCCAAAGATTAATGACACCAAGGCCGTGTATATTCCTTCCAATTTCGAGACTCAGAACTGTGCCTAACCGCATCCTGCCGAACCTGATGCGACTAGGTAAAGCTAATTTGGTTGCCAATTTGCAGACGCATCTTTGCATATATGATAAGCTGGTGCAATATTAATCAATCCACAAAGCATAATATTCATCGCAATAATGAGAAAAAATAGGGTTATCTACTTGTCCATCTTTAAAAAATTAATGCTATGAAAATCCGAAATGACAGTGAGTTGCCCAAAGGTTTGCTGAGGAATACAGTTCTCTACTATGAGATTTAGACGGAAGACTGGCAAGCTTGAAACAAGGAAGACTGTAAATGGGCTCGGAGAGTGGCATTTTGCATTTTAGTATTGTGGTTTATGGAAAGTTTTTTCTCTTATCTTTCCTAAGGCTGGCGGATTCTTGTTTATATGCTTCTCATACACAGTATGAACTGGGTTTTGCAATTAGGTGTGACTTCATCTCGATTGCAACGAGAGCAACAGCTAAAAACAGTGGTGAGTGTTGTTTGCTCGATTTAAAAAAACTACTCTATTGATTACACGTGACGCTGGCAGAAATGCTTGGCAGTGACGTCCATAATGTTTTGCTTCAGTGTTTATCACCATCGATTTCGTCCTCCGGGGAGTCATGGAAGACCACCCACATGAAGGCAAAACCTACAATCCAATGAAACAACTCCAGCAAACACATACAGCCATCAATGACTCTTTCACACTGCAAAACCTGCAATATTCTCACACTGTACCTCACATGTTGATTGACACCCTGAATTATGCAACTATAAGTGATGCACTTTGCAGCAATTTAACCACTTGCATCAATAATGCTCTTTTTAACCCTCCTGACTGTCAAATAATCCCAAAATAACTATCTCCTTTATTCATCCGCTCCCGTTCAAACAAGTTTCTAATTCCATTGGCCACATTATTAATAAAGTTTTTGTTCCAGGATCAGAATAATGAATCAACTCAGTACTGGCATAGTCGCAGCATGAAAGATAAAAGCTGCCAGAGCTCTGGCATGCCCTTCGGACACGAACAAAACCCACGTCCCATTTACCCCTGTCAAGTATGCTCCACACCTAACAATGACTCCATGGTTGCAGACTGTGCAGGATAATTCACGAGCACTCCATTAGGCCAGATGTTACATAATACCCCCTTAATTTGGTTCGGTTTTTTTACTGCCTGCAGGGCTACTTGTCACCCTCTAAAAATGAGAATGCACGTTACAACCTCCCATACATCAATTTACTAGCTAGTGCCAGATAAAGTGAGATATGTGTGTTGGTATATGCAGATGGTTTTGTAACCGTGACTCTGAACTTTGGCAAAAGGCTGAGGCCGTTTGGGAGATCTGGGATTGCTTTTTTTTTCGAGGGCATGTTCTGGGTATAAATTGGCTGTGACTTCACTCTCGTTTGTCAGTGTTGATTTTCAAGATGAGCTGGTCCTTGGTGGCCTTCCTGCTTCCTTGTTTGATTGTGTGCGACTTGAATTTGGTTGCACGTTCTCAGGACAACGATGTGCTCAAACCGTTTCCACCTCAGGTAAAAAAAAAAAACTAAGCATTCATATCGCTATCTTTATAAATCGGACGGTGTGGGAAAATAGCATTCAGCATAGTTGCAAAAATATAGCATACCACTGCTATTCAATAGCGTCTAAAGAGATTTTAAATGGGCCCTTTGCAACTGTTATTCCCAGCCTTCATTACCGGGGGTCTAATCACTCACAGGCCAACCAGAGTAATAAATTATCTGTTTATGTGAAGTCTCTGAAAGGAAGTTGATGATCCTTTTCTGAGCCAAGCTCTAATTGAACGGGTCCCATTCAAAAGATGGTCTTTGTCCCAAAAAATTAATTTGAAGATAACGGGGGCCCCGAAAAAAAACAGATGAGGGACATTACTGAAATGAAGCTACGAAGGCACCCTTCAGCCCTTATAGCCACGATGTAAATATTTCATTTTGGACCAATATATGACTCGAATGCGTTTTAAAAACCTTTTATTGTGCCGACTGGCCTTAGCACTTAGAGCTAGAAAATTATTTATCGCTCCGCAAATATATAGCTAATTGCCTATTTTGTCCATACTAACTTATTAATTTCAGATAACAGTGGACAGTGCCGGGCTGGAAGCTACTGTGGGTCGCATCGTGGAAGAGAAATTGACCCCAGTCCTGCACGAGTTTATCCAACAGGTAACTAACTCGTAAACTCGTGGCTCCAAATAGACCACACGGCTCATCAGTTTGACCTCCGTCGGAGAAGTAAACATAATCAAAGTTACATAAGAGTCATATCACAGAAAAATATGTCCACCCCATACCCCTTCCTCCCATAGGCCAGGCCATTGGCGCAGTAGTTGGTCCGCGGCTCTGCTTATTTAGCCTTGACATCGCTCGATATTCACGCCTCAGCGCTTCCAACAACCCAGACAAACATTGATTTTTTTTACCACTTTTGCTTCTTCTGACGCTCAAATTCATTGAACACCAAGGTTAAGTTTATTGCCAAGGCTTGATTGTAATAAATCGACCTTCTCTTTCCATTCTGGAGGATTTCTGCCAGCTAGGATTTGGGCCAGGCTCGAATTTGCAGGGACTTTATGCCTGAGAAGGTGGTAGCGCAACACTATTAACGATCGCTCTTTAAACGCACAAGTGCTGCATATAACTTTTAGCACCGCGGATAACTTCGAACCGAGTGGAGCATTACAGTCGCATGCAACTATGACACATTATGAGGATGCAGTAAAAAGTTGGACTCTGTTGCAGGTTGACAAAATGAAGGAGATATCACCACCGGACATTAAAACTCAGCTCAAATCAGTGGGTGAGTGTATACTATTAAGTAATTGGTCATTCTTGCCCGGATATTGCTTTCTCGATTGGGGGTCCCGGGTATATCTTGTAAGCGCTCTTTTTTATATAGGTCTGCGACTGTCTCAGATGGAGTCTCGTCTGGAAGAAATGCAGGGAAAATTGGAGGACGTTCTAAGTGATAATGCTACATCACACCAGTAAGTTACGGCAGACTTTTCAGAAAATTCTTTTCAAAACAAAATTGAACATTTCAGAACAGCCCCTATCTGGATAGCCGGTATTGAGCACGAACTTCGTGCAACCAACGAACATCTTCAGCAAGCCATGACCCATTTTAAGGTAACCTGTAATTTCCTATATAAATTAAAACGACAATCAGCGACACACCAGTCGATACTTCGTGTGATTAGGTGGAAGTGCAGTACACGCTTGTCGAGCAATACACTAGGGGTGGAACAGGCTATTGGCTAGCAACGAATTGCATCCTGAAACCTAGTTCCTTTCTTCAATTCAGTCCTGGGACTATAAATGCCACTCCCATTACCGCATACATCCCAAAAGCCTTTCGCCCTTTTCCCAATCACGTAACTGGGGCCTTTTTCTTGGGGGGAAAGGGGAATGCAACTCTAGGAATCGAATGCCTATCTCCCAAGTGCGGTAAGGCACAATCGGAACAAAGCCTTGAGGAATAGGGGGGACTAAATGGAAACAAAAGGAAGGCTATTGCAGCTCACTTCCGGACATCACAAGATCCGGATTTCCAATTTCATATATCTGGCCTATTCTGAGGCTCACCACAGACCCGAAACTGCCTGATAAAAATTCTAATCAACTCCTAATTATGTTACCTGCCCGGGAACACACTTTCAGGAGCTGAAATTGCTTCCTCTTTCAATGAACTCCATTAGGGTGTTCTTTCAGCGGATTCCAATAATTTGCCATGGCTTCAACTCATTATCGCTAACAGTGTTATCGAAGCCACCTTTAGAAACAGGTACATTAATCAAGCAGTGCTCACAAACATATCCTATCCGAATAACATAACAGGCGTAAATAACAGATTTGGGCACTGTCAATCATAAATTTCCATTCTGTTGCACTTATTATAAAGGCAGAATTGTCACTCTGTCAACAAAATTGAATATCGGCCGTGCGGAAGTTGCTCCAAACATGAAATCCGGGCTGGCGGAACGTTCTCGCAAAATTTGTGAGCCCCGCAGCTTGCTTCACTATCAGTTAAGTTGGTACCGGATATAATTACAGGCTTCCCCAGTTGCCTCACAGCCAATCACAATCAAGTGCCTGGCAATCTCGCAAATGAGACTTTTCTTTCCCGTTTCCCTGCAACGAGATTTCTATACGTGTCTCGATCAATAGATTCAATTAGATGTAATCACAGTTCTACATCCACCAACGAAAAGCCCTCATTGTTGGCAAATCGCGCATACTTCCGCTATGCCAATGTCGGACTAATTAATAATTATGCGTAACTATGACAGTATCCTAGAGTGAGGTCCGTTACGCCATTCGGACCATTTTAATAATCGACCAGGGTTTTAGCCCTGACTCCAATTATAGTCATCATCGTATTTATGCCTCTGCAGTCCTACAGCTGCTCCTTAATTATTTAGAAGTAAGAGCCCATTTCAGACGTTATGCACTCAACTTCTTTACATTCTCAAGGTCGCATATCTGAAGCAATCCTTGAAAGGCACTTTAAGGCTGTACAGGATTAATCCGCTGTGTTAACGTTGTGCTTCTGTGCATCAATGAATGGTGGGAACACCATGTGTCTGTGCATCAATAAACGTTACCTCACGGCCTTATTGTTGCTATCAGGAGATTGAAATGTCGTCGTCGTCAGCGTCCAAGGCGACGGTGGAGGCGCTGAAGGAACAAGAGGAACTGGTGGTGCAGTTGATGGACCACTTCCTCAACCTAGGGCAAGATTGCGCTGGATCTAAAAGCGGACCGCCATCAATAAGTGCTCACGACATCACCAGACACGTTGATGGTAAGTAAGGATGAGTGATGGTACAGGGTGTTCCATAACAACACCACCAACGTTCTGGGATGAACTCGCGTTTATCTTAGAACGTAGTTATGGCACACCATGTACAGCAATATGGTCAAAGGTGGACTAAAATGTCTAAAATGATTAACCTGAGTGCAGCCGTGTGTAAGGAGCGCAACAAAAACCTGGAGGCAGCCCCGTCCGACTGTGCAGAGGTCCAAAAGGCAGGTCACAACGTCAGCGGGATATACACCATTCACCCCCGCACCTGCAAAGGAGGTTACAACATTAAGGTACCGCACTCTTGATTGGGTCGACTTTATTTGTCTCGGCTCCTGGCATTTCAATTGGGCTCGGGTTCAATTAGTTCACGGAGCAGAAACCTATGGCAGAAGCATTCGAACCGCAAAATCTAGCTGAAGATACTGTACCCTTTGACGCTTTAGTGTACTGTACGGTCATTCGACTGTATACCAAGCGGAGCCAAATAATACATAATGTAAACAGTTATACACTGGCGCGTGATCCGCAGACTGGAAATTCAGACTTCAATGTGATTTGATATGCACAAAATGTACATGATGAATCAAAATTGCTTTTTGAATTTTGAATGATAAGTTATGTCAGTATTAGCTGAGATGAATTATATTGGAGCCTATGATTTGGTTGCAGGTTCTGTGCGACTTGGAGACTGACGGCGGCGGTTGGACAGTGATTCAACGTCGAGGTGACGTGTCTCCAGAGCAGCAGCTGGACTTCTTTGGCACGTGGAACGACTACAGATGGGGGTTTGGAGAGTTGCGGTCCGAGTTTTGGATAGGTATCAGCTGAATGGGTGGTTCTGGCTGGCTCATTGTCTCTATATGAAATCTCCTCGCAGGCTTGGAGACAATTCATCTCATTACATCTGGAGAATCTCAAAGCATGAGAGTGGACCTGGAGGATTTTGGAGGAGAGCGTAAACACGCTCTTTATAGGAACTTCAGGCTGGCCGACAATGACGACAATTTCCGCCTCCACGTTTCCGGATATTCGGGAAATGCGGGTACGTTTATTCTCTTATTACCACACTGAATCCAAGCTAAATAACGAGGATCCCAACCAAGTCTGGAGAAAATGCACCAACTATTCAAAATTGAATCCAAACCCAGACTACGCATGGTGAATCTGAAGAAAAGGATCCCGGCATCCTCAGCAATTTGCACAGAAATCCAATAGCACAAGGAGAGAGCAGCTTGCTTCAGATGCAAACTCTCAGCCTCCATTGGAAGAAAGCAAGGAACTAGAGAGATGGCAATTGGAAGTGGCCCAGAAAACGCACTTCCGTCACTTGCACGCTTCGATTTCAAATATTTACGGCCGCCATCAACAGCCATTATTTTGCATCTGGTCAAGACAGTGTCAACCCTGAAAAGTCCAGCCTGTTTTGACAGAAAACGCTAATCTGGAAGGGTCAAATTGACTGTTGGTAGAAGGGTGGAATAATGATGGCGGACAGGAAGGCAATAGATGATGGAAGAGATGCTTTCTGGGTGGGTGAGCAAGCATGAAGCAGCATCCGATCAATCGATGGATGGAAAATAAAAGGGAATGGCCGTTGCGATGGCAGCGACTGGAATGGGGCCGACGTGGTGGGCGGGATAGAAAAAAAAGGAAAAGAAATTGCGCACTGGGTTCGGATTTACTCAGCAACTTGTTTTGCAGCAAGGTAACCAGAACCTTCGCCTCTCGGGAGGTGCTCCCATTTGCATCTCGAAAGGAACTGCAGCACCAACCGCCCACCAAAAGCATCCCAAATGTCGACATAAAAATTCCTCTTCCTCACCTGAGCGTGTGTAAGATGCTAGATTGCTTTTCGGGGAATAAAAACGAGGCTGACACTCTGACGAGATCAAGTCGACGCAAAAGTGCTGCACTAACGGAGTATGTAATCTGATTTGCAGGATGCGTCAAGAGATGGTTAACGATTTAAAAGGGGCAATTAAGCCGGTCCTAAGGGCGAGTTTTAACATCGTGTATGATTTCCAGGTGACTCCCTCAGCTACCACTCCGAAATGCCGTTCAGCACAAAAGACAGAGACAACGATGTGTACCACACCGGCAGTTGTGCTCGTCTGTACAGAGGAGCTTGGTGGTACCGCTCTTGTCACAAGGTATGTTTGGGCCATCGAATGATATTTCTTTTGGCAGTTTCTCGCCATTAGATATAACTGGGGAAATACGCAAGGAAATCTCGGCGGAACTTTGGGCACGTTGCCATGTTGTAACTAATGGCAAAGAGGGTTGCAATAATTATGTTTACATTGTAAGGGCCAAACTTCCGCAGCGATCTTGGAGAAGGCAGGCCATTCATCAGCTTCAGGATATACCTACTATCCTAATCCACCAATTATAATGATTGCACTTTTAATATTAGCCGAGCAGCCAAGTGAAAAATAGCCTAAATTGTGTAAAAGTTAAGATTACATCACTACATTGTCACTTCAGTCTCTTACATGACATAACTGCTTGCTAATAAATAATGAGACAATCTCCGCGAATCATTCAGAAGGCAGCACACACGCAATGCGAGACCTGCTGCGAATCCGCCCTATTCCACGTTGATTAAATGACGAGAGTGTTTAAAAATTGCTCACGTGCGTGCATTATCTGCCCTGAACAATATGCCTGGGTCCATAATAAAAGAAAATGATTTTCACGATATGATCATGGTGTTGGCTCAGACCCATCAGCTCCTAAATTCCGCTCCATCCATCACGCTCATAAATGCAAATAGTACGGATCAGTCCTTGATGCCGTTGAAGGATCAAGTCTGGAACACTCATTCCAGCATGAGATAAGTGAAGAGCCTCCACTCGATCGAAGTAGAAAAGAAGCTCTCTACTCTAGCAGGGAAAGTTGGTCCCCAGGAGTTCTTACCAAAACCTCTGTATTATTACAGACCTGCATAGATACATATAGACTTCCATCCCCATTACCCCCCTCCCCTCCGGTACCTTTGGCTGTGTGCGCTGATTACGAAGCAGCGGGTGTGTCCGGATCGATCCGGAGCTCCAGCTCTTCTCTCCCAGGTGATTCCGGAGTCTCTCCTCGCCAACAGAGATACATATCCTCCAACTCCATTCGATATCCTGATTCCACACCGACCACTTTACGTCTTTAAACCTGACAGGCTCGTTTTCGCAGTCCTGGAAGGGATCTAGCCACACCTTGCTGGGGAATGGACCGCAGAATCCAGAGGGAAGGGTGCAGGTGCTGGTGTCAGGTATTTGCACGGTTGGGCGCCACAAAAATTTTCCGATACCGCCTGCTGAGCTGGAGGTCTTATTTCTCAGTTACTTTACAAATTCCTCTTGTATATATACGGAGGTCTCGACGGAAGACTTCATCGACATTTCAATTAACTTGAGAAAGTTGCGCTCCCTGAGATCATCCAATATTCTCATCCGTATAGCGTCAAAGTCAAGAGGGAAACGAGGATGGAGAGAAAAAAAAGTTGGATATACCCAAAAATGGTTGGGGGTAATATTAAAATAGAAACAGGCTCCAGAATATCAAATAATGTGCTGCCGCTTTTGGAATATGAGTTAACTTTTAAAGGGAGGGTATTTTCCACATTGCTATGTAAATAAAACATTGCATAAGTTAACAGCAAAAAGTGAGTCGCTGAATAGCCTACATAATGGATACGTGCATTATATGCTTATAATGATGCCGGGACCTATACCAGTGGATATTCCCATAATATTTACCATATCCCATTGTTGGCTATACGCACTGCCAGAACGGATATACTCACTGGCAATATTAATAAGTAGCGGTTTACAACGCACAGATGGCGGAGAGCATTAAAGTTTCCCCTCAGCTCAATAATTTTTTACGTTCCCGAGACGCAGATATCCCACCCGGCATTTTTATTATCGCCTCGAAAAGCCCCTTTACAGTCGTAGAAAGAAATAAAAAGAGCCGCAATGAGTCTCTAGGAAGCAAGACCGGTATCCCTGTTTATATGTACTCTGGTGGAGGAAAATTAGCCTCTGCGGGTGACAAAATGAGGCTTGGCTGGCTGCTAGATGAAAACTTTCTCCGCACCCTGTAAATGCAAGAGTTGACGTCTGTTATGCAACTAGAAGTGATGCATGTGGGGTATATCTTCCAGGTGAACCTGAATGGACTGTACCTGAGAGGTGAGCACATTACGTATGCTGACGGGATCAACTGGAAGGACTGGCACGGATACCATTATTCACTCAAAGCTTCCAAAATGATGGTTCGTCCCACGGGATTTTTGGCTCGAGATTGAAGTTGGCTGGATCGAGCTTGTCCAAATAGTCGGAATAGAGAGCTCTATTTACCTGTGACTTTTCGTATAGAAGGAAGCCTTTTATGACCATGGCCAGTTGTCATTATTAGGTAGAGTATAGGTGAGAACATAATTCCTGATTCATTACTTTAAAGCTCAGGTTTCATCTTTAATAATATTTATACACCTTTTTGGTATTGCGACTATTATTATACTGTATATAGGCCTAGGAAATGCTGCAAATGCGACAAGAAATACAGCGGAATTGCTTGCGGTTTCTCAACTTGCTCGATAATAAATATTCAGCTTTTTATAGTAATTCAATATAATAAATAACCTTCACGTTACATCATTAATATTAAGGGCTTTTATAATAATTATGTACTCTTTGATGTTGTGACAATAAAACGTTACAATTTCCCATGAGATTGTTTTCATCAGAGAAGCCTCCCAAAAGGTGTTTACTGTTTTTGAAGCTTTAATTTTTCATTTTGTTGAAAATGTGCTACAGCCCTACAGGTAGGCCTAATTATTATTGTATCAGACATTTTTTGTAGTGTTGTAACCTGCATTGTAATCCGCATAAAATATTAGATTGTATACCGCACTCAATTATTAATGCTAATTAGTTGTTAATTCTTCTTCCTTCACGAGGAAAACTACACATTTTACTTAAAACTGACACGAAATGTCATTTTCTGAATTTCATAGTGAGATGAAAATATAGTACAAAAATAAAGTACAAATTATTATAACGACGATCCCTGGCAAAATAAGATAATAATTAAACTTTACGCTGTGCTCTGACAATATTGCAATATGATATAATAATCGCCAATGTTGTCAGAGGTCTGGTTTTCCAACGTGACACTGACAGCCATGGTTCATTGGTGACAACCAAATATCTACAGATGTCAATCATCAAATTTTTATATTTGTTCTACGCCGCATAAATTTCAACTTTGCTACATGTCTGCTGGTTATGCCTGTGTGGCATGGCATTGTATTAATTTGAATTACGAAAAACAAGATCAAGAGCAGCGAAAGTTACAGTTATGCGGTGGAATGCAAAGCTAGGTCAACAGCAGATTAACTGCTGCTCTAGGTCGATCAATTTTTAAAGCCAAATAATGATTATCCTCACTGTACTGATATACTGTAGTGACGCGTACTTGGTAAAAATTACTTCAAAATATTTTTCTCATTACACTGTCAACCTGGAATTGTCCAAGTAAACAAGAAGCACAATGTTTGCATTTAATCAGAGTGATTCTAACCTTTGTCAGTGTTACATTGAGGCAACGAAAAAAGGTCAATTTCATCCGGTCTATCTCCTGCAAACAAGTAGGCCCTACTGTACAGTCGATTCATCTACCACACTTCTCATTTTTTCCTACCCGCCAGGTATATACACTTTATTCACTATTGATAGGTAAGAAAAATAAAAAAAATCGTGAGGATGAGAAACAATGAGTATAAACCAAGTTTTAAACCCAACGAATGGCTGTCCCCAAGATCCAGGCCGACCCAGGCTTTGTTGCCACAGGCTTATCATGACGTAAGGATATCGCCTGCAAAGTTTGTCGCAATTAGTTTTAGAACCTTGATTTTAAACCTCGGACAAACCTACGGCCACAACACATGCCTCATTCCTATACCCATTTTAATGGAATCTACATAATAAATTCCTTTTTGCTTCCAAATAGCCTACACAGAAAACATAACGCACTCTGTACAGCGTTTAACTTTCGAAATCTTGTCAGAACTGACCTTACTCTAGTTATCTTTATTCTTTAACCTTGAACTTGATATCAATTGAGGCTCTGATAAATGCTTCCAACTGATAGAATGCAGTAGCCCATCAGAGAAGTAGGGTACTGCTTGCGCTCAACACTTCAGTCAACTTGTCAGGAAATCATGGACGCCAAGTCCTTAATACTGGTTCTGTTGGCATCACCATTTTCCTTATGTGCCTGGGCGGAAGAGCATGAGTATGACTTCATTGTCGTAGGAGGCGGCTCGGCAGGAGCGGTGGTGGCAAATCGTTTGTCGGAAGAGCCTGAATGGTCAGTGCTGCTGCTGGAGGCAGGAGGGGAAGTCCCTCACATGGGAGACGTGCCTTACTTTGCCGATCGAGTCCAGCACTCTCACGTCGACTGGGAGTTCTTCACCGAACCAGACGGAACGACCTGCCTGTCCATGAAGGACGGCCGTTCATTCTGGCCCAGAGGAAAGGTCTTGGGTGGAACCAGTGTTCTGAACAGCCTCATGTACATCCGAGGCAACCGAAAGGACTACGACATCTGGGAGTCCATGGGCAACCCAGGCTGGAGCTACGAAGACGTCCTGCCATACTTCAAGAAATCAGAAGACAACCGCATGCCCGACCTGCAACACTCGCTTTACCACGGAAAAGGCGGGTACCTCTCCATCGAGCATCCTTCGTACAACACACCCCTTCTGGAAGCATACCTGGAAGCCGGAAGAGAACTGGGCTACCCTGTGACCGACTGCAATGGAGAAAGTCAAACTGGGTTTATGGTGGCCCAGTACACGTCTCGGAACGGAGAGAGATGCCACACTGCAAAGGCATTCCTGGATCCAGTCAGAGGAAGGCCCAACCTGGAAATATCAACGCGAGCTCACGTCCATCGAGTGCTTCTCGAGGACGGGAAGGCGGCTGGAGTGGAATTCAAACAAGGTGGGAAGCTGAAGAGGGTGAGAGCGAGGAAGGAGGTGGTTCTCTCTGCTGGGGCTCTGGGTTCGCCCCAGCTGCTGATGCTGTCGGGTATCGGACCTGAGAAGCACCTCAAGGACGTCGGAATACCTGTTGTGCATCACTTGCCAGGAGTAGGGCAGAATCTTCAGGACCACACAGCCACGGTGGTCCCATTCGTCATTCAGAAGAGCGTGTCCAATAATGATGACCTCGTCGCTACCCAACTGAATTTTGAGGTATGGTCCATCGTGTTTACTAATTAGTGCATTAATGAGCCTTTAATACTAATGAGAGTGCAGAATAAGTTCAAAGATGCGTCCAAGTAAGCACGATATGTATGATTGTCACTTAACATTCGCAGTTGATTAGGCGTTGTGTAATGTTGCCCTTGACGAGTGATTTCTGATGGTCAGTTCAGTTATCTGATATGTGAATAAGTCCCATAAAGATGTTTTGAATAAAAAGGATCCACATAAATAATGCGGATTTCAAGCTTCAAACTAAATTCCAGTGTGACTCAGATCGTTCTGCATTTCGTTTAGGTTTCTATACATAATAATATGAGGGGACGTGGCTATATGCGACGATCTATGATTCTATGGTTTAAAAAACTGTATCGATTTCATACACTACGTTGCTGTAATCATGGAATGTGTTCCATTTATGACATGCCCACTTAGTACATATGGCACAAATTAATAAAATGCTGTCATAAATAAAGCAGGACTTGTCACTATCAGCCACTGCAATTCCAATTATTTTCCTTTGGGTGACAATTTTTTGTGCGACAGCTACAGTACGAGTGTCAAACTCAGTAGACGACATCTCCTGACACGCTTAGTCATCTATCAACGTCAATATTGATTAGAAGTTAATTCATGTCAAAACTTTCACATTTGATGGCGTCGGTAACAACTCACTTTTGGATCATAATCACGAAGGTGGGTCAGGGTGCCGGTACTGAATAAATATCGATCTGATAGGCTGAAATAGAGTGCATCCGGATTTAAGGGATGTCTAATTGGAATTTTGTTCTAGGGGGAGATTATTGGCAGGCAAAACTTTTTAAAAAGTTTTGTACTTGGTAATAATCTTCCATACATTTAATCCAAGCTTTCACATCCTGGTAAATACCCACAATGATTACAGACTAGACTATTATTCAATATAAAACGGAAATATTATGCGGATGTGGAAGCCTGTTCTTAACAGCCTACGCTTTTAGGCTTAGTATTAACGACTGTATTATTAAGTCACTTGTATTTCTCCGACGAACAAAAATGACCCTCAATATTATCAACAATAAACTAACAATTATGTGATATGTGTTCTCAGGCAGAATACATTTTAACTCACAGGAATTTTCAATCCTTCCAGAGATGGCTAACCAACGGTACTGGTCCCATCTCAATGCCTGTGTCAGTAGAGGCAAAAGCTTTTCTCGACACGAAGCGTCATGACGACCTAGATAAGGACGCTGATGAAACATCTGAGGGAGAAAGCTTTCGAGACGAGGACTTTCCAGACATCGAGTTCCACTTAGTGTCCCGCTCAATGTTTTCTGACAAATCTCTTCGGGACGACCTGCACCCTCCCTATGGGATGTCCGAAGAGGCGTATCTGGCAGCCTACGGACCAGTGCTGGGCAAGGACTCCTGGATGAACGTGATTTCGCTCCTCAGGCCAAAGAGTATCGGAAGCATAGAGCTGGCCAGCGCTGACCCGGAGGCCCATCCGACCATCCGACCCAATTATTACAGCGATAAGGAAGGTTACGACATGAGGACCATGATACAGGGTGCCCGGTTGGCCCACCGCATGGCCCGCACCCAGGCCCTTCAGAAGAAGTACGAGTCGACCCTGTGGTACGGGCCGCACCCAGGGTGCGAGGAGTTTCAGGACCAAGTTGGGTCTAGGGCCTTCTGGGAGTGCTACCTGCGAAGGATCACCATGACCACTTATCATCCGGTGGGCACCTGCAAGATGGGACCAGATTCGGACAAGGATGCGGTGCTGGACCCACGCTTGAGAGTGAGAGGCATCCAAGGGTTGAGGGTGGTGGACGCGTCGGTCATGCCTGTCATGGTCAGCGGTAACGTCAATGCTCCCATCATCATGATCGGCGAAAAGGGGTCCGATCTGATCAAGGAGGACTGGGGGAAGCGCCCATCCCATCAGCCTCGACCAGTCAGGGAAATTGATGAACTTTGAAATCATTGTGACTGTAAGACGTACGGCATTGTTTTAAATGTGTCACAATAAATGAAGATCAGGCTGTGAATATATGAGTGGATTTCATTAATTTCGGATAGGCAAGGCTACAAGCTTCTAGAGTCAAAATTGTGTAATATTGATTACCAATAAAATACTGTACAGTGGAAAATACTTAGACTTCATAGATAGCTCTTAAGAGATAAAAATCCGCTGACTTTTGTACCAAGGATGAGTAAAAAGATGGCCATCAAAGTAAGGACTCTTTGAACTTTTATCATCTTCTCGGGATAAGAAGCGCTTCCTTCCTTTTGGCCAACAGTTCGTCAAAAAATCAATATGGCAGCGATGGTCCGTGCAGGCACGCAACACCGGTCTATGCTAAAAGCATTGAGTAAAATGAGGTGCAGCCCTTGCTTGAACTTATTTTTTAACCTAAGCCCTTTTCTTGCAGGCATCACCTGCACCTTCTTAACTCCACCTATATATCATTTGCCTGACAACTTTATTTACTAAACCATTAAGGTACGTTATTGATATTACTTTCCGAAGGGTAGTATGCAGAATAATTTATTTTTCCAGTCAGGTATCGAGTTTCATGTTAACCAAACAATTAGCAACAAAATAATGAATGCAATAATAATTTACAAACGCAGCAAAAGCAGCAATAAAATTTCAGTGACTTCTACTATACATAACTCCCCATCATGCAACACGTTAGGGCTTGTTCAGTATTGTTGCTACTTTCCTGCACTTGTTTTCAGAGAGCCTTTTATTTTTGAGTGGTGGCCCGACATGATGATCTTACTGGGACTCATGCTGCATTAATGACAAAGCACCCCGTGTTTGCGTCAGGAACTCGGACAGCTCGGGATCGAAATCCTGCTTTGTCACCAAAGTGGAACTGATATGGCACTACGGTAATGCGACTCTCGTTTTAATTTTGATGCCACTTGTAATAAAGGGCTCTCAAAATAACAGGTCCGTAGGCGTATGACATCATGTCAGAGATTTTTAATGCCCTGGAAAAGATGGCCTAGCTGGCAGCCAGTTTATTAATTAAAGAATATGTCATGTCCGAGGCAGTTACAGTCTGTAATATCTATTTTTAG
Source organism: Catajapyx aquilonaris (assembly GCA_000934665.2). Taxonomy (NCBI): domain Eukaryota; kingdom Metazoa; phylum Arthropoda; class Diplura; order Dicellurata; family Japygidae; genus Catajapyx; species Catajapyx aquilonaris. Next base: position 211,225 of record KZ538868.1, on the reverse strand, counting down.
CGGACATGCAGTAGAGACAACTCTATTTACTGAACATGATGCGTTGACACCAGGCAAGGACGAATAGGGATGTACTCCACATCTCCGGTAGCTTCAATATTACAACACGCTCTGTTTCATATGACACAAACCTGTTGACCTTTGCCTACAACTCAGTAAACTCACCTTCTACCACTTGAACTTGAATTGACCATGGTAAGAAAGAAAGATGGAAAGAGATATGACTTTAACGCTGAGTACTCTAGAGAAGTGATTCACATCTAATCAAGAAGAAATAATCACTAACGGTCACAACACCCATGAGAATATAACATTACGTAAGATATGTTATGGTCCTTGTCCACTAGCCCGTATTTAAGAATTCCGCAAATACTGGTATATTCTGCAGATTGTATAATATCCTGGTAATGTATTTTCAAAAATGACACCGTACCGTGTATATCAGATTTGAGCTCATATCCGTATTGGTGGAAATGTCTCGTTGGCTGGTAATCACGTTTCCCCCACTTCCTGACTGCAGGAGAGGGCCAGATGCGGCGCCTGGGGGAATGCGCCCTACTCAACCAGAATTCTGCAATACACCAGAGCCCCAAATGAATTTCAATATTTCGATGCACGCAGAATATTTTAATAATGATGCACGACCTAGTTCAGAATCGAGGTCCCATCCGTATCAATGGATATTTCGCGGACTTCCGCTCCTGTGAACTTACTTTGAAGTTTGGCGTGGAATTTCACTTGATCCTGAAAAGTTCACTAAATGGCAATTCCACGATGAAAGTAATTCACCGCCAGTAAGGTGAGTAGACAGACATGAGATGAAATCATAATCTGGGAAATTTTAACCAGTATGGATGTGATTCAGTTATGAACACTGAATTTATTTGGCAGTAATAATGAACAAATATACCCGTTTCCCCTGCCGATGGGTTGATTCTGTCAGGTGTATTTTCAATAATAACTTGCACCAAAATATATGGTCATTGTAATGCATATACTTTATAATGCAATAAAACAAATGACAAATTCGTTAAGGTTTTTGAATTCTTATCTAATAGATTTCACGTAACAATTGACCTATACAATCACAACTCATCCTTTCCCATCACATGTGGTTTTGGCGCGAGGGAAGGCTTTTTTCCCCAGTCCTCTTTGATCAAATCGGCAGCTTTCTCTCCAATCATGATGGTAGGAGCGTTGGTGTTTCCGCTGACCAGTTTGGGCATGATGGATGCGTCTGCCACTCTCAAGCCCTCAACTCCTCTCACCCTGAGACGCGGGTCCAGAACAGCCTCAGGGTCCGAGTCTGGTCCCATCTTGCAGGTTCCCACGGGATGGAACAGCGTCATAGTGAAGTGCCGGAGATAACACTCCCAAAAAGCCCTGGACCCAACTTTGTCCTGAAACTCCTCGCATCCTGGGAAAGGGCCGTACCAGAAGGAAGACTCGTAGTCCTTTTGCAACGCTTCAGTTTTGGACAACCGGAGGGCTAATCTAGCACCCTGTATCACATCTGCGAGGTCGCGACCTTGCTCATCGCTGTAATAGTTAGGTCTAATGATGGGATGGTCCTCTGGGTCAGCACTGGCCAGTTTTATGCTACCCACACTTCGTGGCCTAAGAAGGGTCACCGACATGGACCATGAATCTTTCCCAATCACTGTCCCGTAGGCTCCCTGGAATGCTTCTTTGGACAGGGCGAAAGGCAGTGGTAGGTCGTCACGAGTACCTGAGTCCGAAAATATGGACCGCGAACCAAAATGAAACGCGATGTCCGGGTAGTCCTGATCATGGGATTCTTCTGAGGGCGTGGGTGATTCTCCATCGTCTCGATCCAAGTCGTGGTGTCGCTTGGGATGAACATAGGCGTTTGTTTCCACTGAAGCAGGCAAGGCGAGAGGACCAGTTCCGTTAGTCAGCCATCTCTGTGGGGATTTTTAAAATACACAATTGAATGCTGAATGATGCAGAAATTATAACAGAATTATAACAGCAGGCCATACCTCAAAATTCAACTGTGTAGCAAAGTGTGCATCATTATGAAAAACTGTTTTCTTCATGATGAAGGAAAGGAGAGTCGACACGTGGTCCTGCAAATTTCTGCCCACACCTGGCAGGTCATGAACCACAGGTATTCCTACATCCTCCAGATGCTTCCTGGGTCCGATCCCCGAGAGCATGAGCAGCTGCGGAGACTGCACAGCCCCAGCAGACAGAACCACTTCCTTCCTGGCCCTCACCCTCTTCACCTCCCCACCTTCTTGCTTGAACTCAACCCCGGTGACCTTCCCACCCTCCACCAGCATCCTGTGCACCTGGGAGTGGGTGGCTATCCTCAGGTTGGGCCTGCCTCTCACTGGGTCCAGGAAGGCCCTGGCTGTGCTGCATCTGACTCCATTTTTCGTCGAAAACTGAGGCACCATGAATCCTGACTGATGCTCTCCATTAGAGTCGATTGTTGAGTAGCCCAGTTCCTTCCCGGCTTCCAGAAACGCATCCATGAGTGGTGTCCTGTACGAGGAATGCTCCACAGACAAATATCCTCCTCTACCATGGTAAGGCGAGTCAGCCAGTTCAGGAACAAGGTTGTCTTCGGATTTCTTGAAATATGGGAGGACCTCGTCGTAGCTCCAACCTGGGTTGCCCAGAGCTGCCCAACGGTCGTAGTCGTGTCGATTTCCTCGGATGTACACCATGGAGTTCATGACACTACTTCCTCCCAGGACCTTTCCTCTGGGCCAAAATGAACGGCCGTCTTTCATGGATAGAAACGTGTTCTCATCCTTCTCTGCGTAAAACTGCCAATCAATGTCTGTGTATTTGGATCTATCGGCGAAGTAAGGCACATCAGTCAGATGAGGTGGTTCTCCTCCGGCCTCCAGAAGAAGGACTGTCCATTCTGACTCTTCCGAGAGCCTGTTTGCCACCACCGCTCCTGCAGATCCAGCACCAACCACGATGAAATCAAACTCTGCCTCATTTCCCGCCACAGATGCTACGATGCACCAACAAGAGGCTGCGGTCAATAATAATAAAAATGCCCCAATCCTCCCTGATGGCCCCTCCATGATCGGTTTCGAGGAGCAGTCTGTCGCCACTGCTGTTCTTCGACAGGGCTCTTCTGATCAGCTGCTATCACTCATGTTGCGCTGATTTGTGAAAGGTCACAGTATGGATTTTATCACCCTCCATAAAAATGGCATTTTCACCCTCCTTTGCGATACTCTATCTTCAAGTGCAGTTGCTTGTATGTAGCAGACTACTGCGGTAAAAAAGAGAGGTCGTTATGTCTGGCCACTTCACTTTATTGATTACGTCATGTCGGGATAAAATTCTAACGCGTTCAGATCTGTAATAAGCCATATCTTATAAATTTTGTTTTCAATTATAAATATTATATGTGTTACATCAGTTGATGTCAGTAAACTTTTAAAATTGATCCCAGTGCCAGGTTAATAATTTTAGCTTCACTATTAGTGAGCAAGTTAAGAGCTTGTTGCCTCCGCTAATGCATTGCAGTGAAATTTTGAAAAAAAAACACTCTGCATTTTATATTACATGTAATTAATAAGGCGTTGAACAAGTGGATTTTAAAGACTTTGGGTCAAAATATTTTCGCAATAAATATTTAAATTATTTTCTTACGCACTTCAAAACTTGAACTGGCAGACTGTCAGCTAATTTCACAAACGTCTAATAACTTACATCATATCTGCACCTGCGATTATGGTCAACCTCTAATTTCCGGGTGGCCTACTATTGTAGATTTTGAACAGTTCTAAACACGGGAAAATTATTTATTACCTGTATTCTGGTACAGTGGATGTCACATTGATTGCAACGCTGCTTTTGGAAATCGTGACAGTGTAAAGCCATGTATTATGTTAGAGCTAGTGTGCTGTATGCTGTTATATTTGCGATTACTAAAGATTAGTTTGGCAGCTCCTCTGCAGTAAAATTACTATACAAATTGCTGAAAAATTCCTCAGGTGGCTACTATACCCACAGATCTGAACATACTCCTCACCAACTTGTATGACAACGTAATTAATGGCAAGGAACTCCCAGATAACTGTAAATAAAACTATATTTCTTTAAGAGTTGATACATCAGCATGTGCCTGTCAAATGTGAATGCAGTACAGTCTTGCACACAATATTTCTTTGCTATTCTCAATGGAAAGGAGACTGTCGTTATGCATGAAAGTATATATAGGCCTGTACGTGACACTGACTTTTCATTTATTCGTTTAGCACGTCCTTCACACGCTAGTACATAATCACAATTCGTCCTTTCCCACACGTGGTTTTGGCGTGAGGGAAGGCTTCTTCCCCCAGTCTTCTTTGATCAAATCGGACGCCTTCTCTCCAATCATGATGGTTGGAGCGTTGGTGTTTCCGCTGACCAAATTGGGCATGACAGAGCAGTCAACCACTCTCAGTCCCTCGATGCCTCTCACCCTGAGACGAGGGTCCAGAACAGCCTCCGGGTCCGAGTCTGGCCCCATCTTGCAAGTGCCCGAAGGATGGTAGAGGGTCATGGTGAAGTGTCGCAGGTAGCATTCCCAAAAAGCCCTGGAATCAACTTGGTCCTCGAACTCTTCGCATCCTGGAAGTGGTCCAGACCACATGCTGGACTCGTATCCTTTTTGCAGGGCTTCAGCCTTGGAAAACCGTAGGGCAATTCTGGCACCCTGGATCATGTCTGAAAGGTCACGACCTTCCTCGTCGGTGTAATAGTTGGCTCGGATGACAGGGTAGTCCTCCGGGTCAGCGCTGGCCAGCTCTATGCTGCCCACGCTTCTTGGCCTGAGAAGAGTGACCACATTGGCCCACGAAGTCGTCCCGATGACTGGCCCGTAGGCTGCAATGAAGGCTTCTTTGGACAGCCCAAATGGCGGATGCAAGTCTTCCCGAAGCTCCTTGTCCGAAAAGATGGAGCGGGAGCCTACGTGAAACTGAATGTCTGGATAATCACTGTCCAGGAGATCTTCGGCTGCTGCTTCAACCCCGTCCTTATCCAGGTCTGGATGTCGTTTAGTATGGACGAAAGCCATGGCCTCTATGGTAGTCGCCAGAGAAATTGGGCCAGTTCCATTGGTCAGCCATTTCTGTTAATGGTATAGCCGGAGAAATTACAATCTCATTAAATCATTTAAATTACGTGCTGCTGTTACTCTGTGTCTTGTCATTCAAGTGACCACCTGAAGGACATTGCCCCATAGGATATTTAGCATACACCATACAGTATCCTACCAGTAAATGTAGGACAGTCATGGCTGAAACGCTTTTAATAGCTAATCACTGTAGGCTACAGGCAGTAAAAATGATCCAGGCAGGCCGAAAAACAATCTAGCATAACATTCCCACCATACTTCTGATATTAAATGGTCAGAAAAATAAAACCGGGTTATTTTAAAATAACATTCACAGTGCATCAAATAAATTATGTGCATGCCTTTTTGGCACTCAGCTATACTTCACTGTAGTGTGTGATATAAAAGTATAAATTCATAATTATTACAATATCACTTCAATGGAAATCGAAACTCTGCCTGACGAAACCTAATAAAACTGTAATGAACTCTACAAAAGGAGACATGGGTTGTTAGGTCTCTGTGCAACTTTATGGCCCCATGATACATAAATCAGATGTACTTTACAAGAAAGAACTGCATTATTCTCTCGTGTTTAATTTTCTGCACAGATGTCCCATATGAATGTCCTTATAGAGTCAGTAGTTATAATTTTTGGCTCCAAGCCACTTAGTACTATTATTTGTGATTATCAAAACTCTAGATCTTACATTTTAAACACTTTCTTCATTAGAGTATTGTGTTATTATTTTTGGATTGCAGCTTAATACATTATGAAAATAGAATTTTTATTAACTTATTATGATTTTAACCCTACAATCTGCACAAAAAGCTTCCTTTATCAACCATGCTCAACCAGCTACGGCTTTAGACCTACAGTGATGTGATACTCTGTGAACTAATGTTTTAAAAGCAGGCCTACCTCAAAGTTCAACTGCGTTCCTACGTGGGCGTCATCAATAAAGACATCCTTTTTGGAGATAAAGGGTATCATAGTCGATACGTGGTCTTGCAAATTACGCCCCACACCTGGCAGGTCGTGAACCACAGGTATTCCTACATTCTCCAGATGCTTCCTGGGTCCGATCCCCGAGAGCATGAGCAGCTGTGGAGACTGCACAGCTCCAGCAGACAGAACCACTTCCTTCCTGGCCCTCACCCTCTTCACCTCCCCACCTTCTTGCTTGAACTCCACCCCGGTGACCTTCCCTCCCTCCACCAGCACCCTGTGCACCTGGGAGTGGGTGGCTATCCTCAGGTTGGGCCTGCCTCTCACTGGGTCCAGGAAGGCTCTGGCCGTGTTGCACCTCACCCCTTTCCTGGTGGTCTGCTGGGTCAGCATGAATCCGGTCTGATGCTCTCCGTTGCAGTCGATTGTTGAGTAGCCCAGTTCCTGTCCTGCTTCTAAAATTGCATCCAAGAGTGGCGTCTTGTGAGGCGAATGCTCCACAGACAAGTACCCTCCTTTTCCGTGGTATTGCGAGTCAGCCAGTTCAGGAACCAGGTTGTCTTCGGATTTCTTGAAATATGGGAGGACCTCGTCGTAGCTCCAACCTGGGTTGCCCAGAGCTGTCCAACGGTCGTAGTCGCGACGATTGCCTCGGATGTACATGTTGGCGTTGAGCACGCTGCTTCCTCCCAGGACCTTCCCTCTTGGCCAGAAAGATCGTCCGTCTTTCATGGACAGGCACGTCTTTCCATCCTTCTCTGCGTAAAACTCCCAGTCAATGTGGCTGTGCTGGGCTCGGTCCATGAAGTAAGGCGCGTCTGAGAGACGAGTGGGCTCTCCTCCGGCCTCCAGAAGAAGGACTGTCCATTCTGGTTCTTCCGACAGTCTGTTTGCCACCACCGCTCCCGCAGATCCGGCTCCAACCACGATGAAATCGAACTCTGTTTCTCCCGCCACAGATGCTATGATGTACCCGGCTGTCACCACCAAAACAAGACATGTCGCCATCCTCCCTGGCCCCTCCATGATTGAAGATCAGTCAGTCTCTACTACTCTCTGCTAGACAGTCTTCTTCAAAGCAGCTACTATCACTCATGTGACTCTCATTTGTAAAAGGTCACAATCTATAGCTCTTATCGTGGCATAGGAGAGTTGGATTTTTACTCACTTCATGTAAGAGATAGAGTATCTTCAAGTAAACCCCAGCGTGTATAAGCTAAGGGTCAAGTAGAAGGACATGATGTCTGGAGCAATTGAAGATTAATAGCCTCAATATTGGAACAGAAATTCTATGCTTGTAATGCAGTGGAACATTCTCAAAAAAATTCAATCCCTTTAGGTTTTAGTTACAAAAATATTCGTTGATTTATCAATGCGGATATTGAGAGACTCGATGGCGTAAAAATGATACATCGGCAAATTCATCCGATGGCTGCCCTTTTGACATGGAAACCTTCTTTAACCAATAGTCTGTCCTGAGTGTTAATGCAGACACAAAAACTATTTTTCTGCCTGTCTACAGATTTTGTGCATATCAAGAGTTAACTCAGTCATTACTTGCATTCAAATCTGAGTTAAAGCAATGGAAAGCTTGTAATATACCGGTAATAAACAAGGATACAATAAATCATTAACGCCTATATTTTTATTGGTCTTCGCTCGAGAACAGGCCTAAACAGTCACAACTCGTCCTTTCTCGCGCATGGTTTTGGTGCGAGTGAAGGCGTTTTCTCCCAGTCTTCTTTTATCAAATCTGCAGCCTTCTCTCCAATCATGATGGCAGGAGCATTTGTGTTTCCGCTGACCACGTTGGGCATAATGGAAGCGTCCGCCACCCTCAAGCCCACAACTCCTCTCACCCTGAGACGCGGGTCCAGAACAGCCTCCGGGTCCGAGTCTGGTCCCATCTTGCAGGTTCCCACGGGATGGAACAGCGTCATAGTGAAGTGCCGGAGATAACACTCCCAAAAAGCCCTGGACCCAACTTTGTCCTGAAACTCCTCGCATCCTGGGAAAGGGCCGTACCAGAAGGAAGACTCGTAGTCCTTTTGCAAAGCATCAGTCTTAGAGAGGCGATGGCCCAGTCTGACGCCCTGTATCATGTCCGCGAGGTCAAGGTCATGCTCGTCTGTGAAATAATTGGGTCGGATGACGGGATAGGCCTCTGGGTCAGCACTGGCCAGCTCTATGCTTCCCACGCTTTTCGGCCTGAGAAGAGTGACCACCATGTGCCAGGAATCCCTCCCGAGGACTGACCCGTAGGTTGCCATGTAAGCCTCTCGAGACAACCCGAATGGCGGGGGTAGGTCAACAGGAAGTTCTGGGTCAGAGAAAAAGGAACGGGACACAAAATGGAACTGGATGTCCGGGTAGTCCTGATCGGTGAAGTCTTTCGATGGTATGGTTTCTCCTTTGTCTCGATCCAAGTCTTGGTGTCGCTTAGTGTGGACAAAGGCTTTGCCCTCCAATGAACCAGGCATGGCTAGAGGTCCTGTGCCGTTAGTTAGCCATCTCTGTAATTACATAGTCGATTACGTGGCATGCCTATTTTGTCGATTATTACCAAGTATTGCTCTCTACAATATTAGCATCGCTCTTTTGGCCTTTAGGAGTAATGTTAGGGCATATTACAGTATCCCTTTCCATATTATTACTGTTTTAGACGGTTACTGTAGTCAGTAGGGCCTATCTCATATTTTCCCTGTCGCAGAGGGTGTCAAAAGGAGACTTCCTGTCCACTCTTCCTTGAGAAATCAACAACTACCAAATAAAGCAAATGTATAGGCTACAGAATCTAAACAAACCTCAAAATTCAGCTGTGTCGCAATGTATCCATCATTATTAAAAACAGTTTTCATTGTGACGAAGGGAAGAATGGTCGACACGTGGTCTTGCAAATTTCTGCCCACCCCTGGCAGGTCGTGAACCACAGGTATTCCTACATCCTCCAGATGCTTCCGGGGTCCGATCCCCGAGAGCATGAGCAGCTGAGGAGACTGCACAGCCCCAGCAGAGAGCACCACTTCCTTCCTGGCCCTCACCCTCTTCACCTCCCCACCTTCTTGCTTGAACTCCACCCCGGTGACCTTCCCTCCCTCCACCAGCACCCTGTGCACCTGGGAGTGGGTGGCTATCCTGAGGTTGGGCCTGCCTCTCACTGGGTCCAGGAAGGCTCTGGCTGTGCTGCATCTGACTCCATTTCTTGAAGCAACCTGAGACACCATGAATCCAGTCTGTTTCTCTCCATTACAATCAATTGTTGGGTAGCCCAGTTCCACTCCTGCCTGCAAAAATGGGTCCAATAGTGGTGTCCTGTACGAGGAATGCTCCACAGACAAGTACCCCCCTTTGCCGTGGTATGGCGAGTCTTGCAACTCAGGCATGCTGTTGTCTTCTGACTTCTTGAAGTAGGGAAGGACGTCTTCATAGCTCCAACCTGGGTTGCCTAAGGTCTCCCACAGGTCGTAATCCCGTCTGTTGCCTCGGATGTACAGCATGCTGTTCATGACGCTGCTGCCTCCCAGGACCTTTCCTCTGGGCCAGAATGAACGGCCGTCTTTCATAGACAGAGACGTTTTCCCGTCATTCTCTGCGTAGAACTGCCAGTCGATGTCGGTGTGCTTGGAGCGATCGGTAAAGTATGGCACATCAGTCAAGTGGGTGTGAGGCAGCTCTCCTCCGGCCTCCAGAAGAAGAACGGTCCATTCTGTCTCTTCCGAGAGCCTGTTTGCCACAACTGCTCCCGCAGATCCGGCTCCAACCACGATGAAATCGAATTCTGCATCCTCTCTGGCCACTGCCGATGAGCAGAGAGAGATCAAAAGGAACAGCAACTTCATCCCAGGGTCCATTATCTTTGGTAGGCACTAGAGCACGTTCATCTGGAGATTCTTCCCAGCTAGGAGTGTCGATTATTTCTCTAATACACTTGAAATTTTCAAAGCCAGTTATCGAAAGGTAACATGGCAAACAGATATATCAGTATGATAGCATTATCTTCATCGGCAAAGGCCAGACATATCAGAAATATTTGGTTTAGAAATGTGTTTTAATTACCATATCACCTTTGACAGAAAATATAGTTAAGGACACGTGGAGGCGGTATACTACAGCGTAATAAGGGAGGTGTGTTTGACTTATTAGGCGCAAATGTTACGGTGATAAATCAATTAAAATAATAGGTGGAGCACATTTATATCAGAACAATCACTAGTCGATAAACAGCTAATATAAGTAATTTGACATTGACATTTCAATGTCAGTGTTACTACATCATACTTGTGGCGATATAGTGCTTATCCCCGTTGCTGTGCTGACCTTGGGTAATAGTTACTAATCAGTTGAGCACTCGGTCTCTCACAACAAACCGTCATTATTTTTTATTTCTACCATTCTTGCTAGGAAAATTAACACAATTAAAATTTAAATAATTAACAAAAAAAGTGTACAGTCACGGTTTCAGATATCAACGGTTTTAATATATGATATTCTATACTCTATAGGTACATATTTAAAAAAAAATGAAATTGAGAACATTCAAAACGTTTTAAAACTGAAGTGTACTGTAGTTACACCTATTCTACTTTATTATTAATCGGTTTTGTTGCTCTCCTATAGGACCTATAGAGTGTATAATTTTTTGAATTACACTTATCATATTATGCATAATATTATGTGAGTGTATGTTTAAAATGTTTTATATAGAGTTCGGTAATATCCGCCGTTTCCCGTATCCGCGGGGGCGTGGAACTTTTTACTCTGCGAATACGGAGGAATACTGTAGAATACAACCAAAACAGTTACACTGCACTGCTAATGAAGGAGGTTGTTTACATAATGTCGGGAATTCGGGTGAGAGAAGGCAACAAACTCTGGGTGTTTTGGAGCTGCGTGTAGCCCGGGGAGTGTGAATGTGGCCCAGTGTATTGTGTGTGAAACCTGCCCCTGAGGCTATTTGAATGTGGCAGAGAGTCTGGGATGTAACCAAGTGTGCAAAATTTGTGCAGAAGAACTTTAAAGGGGTAGATTTAATTTGATGTAATGGATGTTGGATGAAGATGCATTGGGGTACGACAACGTGGAGATAAAGCCTCGTGGGTCTCTGAGAATTATTTATTACTAAATTTGGACGACCTTTAAAGCGTGTCCGGGATTTTATGGACACAATACTGCAACTCTAGTGTACGTACTGCTGGTACAACAATCAAAGCAAATGAAATAAAATGATAATATTGAATTCCTTCTCTGGAAATTGGCCTTGGGCAAGAAAGGTATCATGAATTATTATACGAGCCCAAGGACGACACTGATTGCACAGGTCTTGTGTATCGCGTAATCGGATTTGTCGTGCCGTAATAATTGAATCGATTGATCTTTTCATATACCCCCGACGGTGGTTTGGCCAGTATCATGTATCTTCATAATGACAAAACAAACATCCCTGATTTTAACTGACTTATCTGGAAGACAATATTAAGGTTTTAAACAATAGTTTTTGACACTATAGTATACAATACCATTTAACTAGCTATATGGTTGTGCGACTCAGGGCCGGTTTCACCGAACTTGGTATATGATAAAACCACGTTTCTTTAGGAAAATCCCATACAAATAGATAGGGATTTTGAGAAAGAACCCTGGTTTTATCATATACTGAGTTCGGTGAAACCGGCCCTAACACATTGATTTAGTACTGTCCAAGCAATTATACCTGAAATATATCTGTCAATATCATGCTTGCCATGCGCAGAGTAACTTACTTGACGCATAATGACCTTGAGGCAATCTATACTCCAAGCATATTTTTTTCCAGACTATGACCTCTTGAACTTGACTCAAGCTGCGATAATGCGGGGCAGCAACAGAAATATCGAAGTGTCCTTTATAGTCCACATCAGCACCATTTATGAAGTGACAGCTAGATATACATTAGTTCCAATTGATTTCAAGTGAACTTCAGTTTATTCAAAGATCAAAGGAACATGAAGCATCAACTTACACCACTTGTGTTCTTCTTCCTCATGGTGACGTGGTGCAGCTTTGCGGATGCAGGAAGTGAGTACGATTTCGTGGTAGTGGGCGGTGGGTCTGCAGGATCAGTTGCAGCAAACCGCCTCTCGGAAGAAAGCGCATGGTCAGTGCTCTTGTTAGAGGCAGGGAGGGAGGCACCGGACAACCACGTGTCGTCCCTTCCTTACCTTGCTGGCAGGACACAGAACTCGGACATGGACTGGGGGTTTAGAACCGAGCCGGACCACAGAACGTCCCTGTCCATGAATGACACGCGCTCTTTGTGGCCCAGAGGAAAGGTGCTGGGTGGCAGCAGTGTCCTCAACTGCATGATGTATGTCCGTGGAAATCGACGAGACTACGACCACTGGGCATCCCTGGGTAACTCGGGCTGGGGGTATGACGACGTCCTGCCTTACTTTAAGAAATCAGAAGACATGCTGGTGCCGGGGCTGGTTGACTCTCCATACCACGGAGCAGGAGGATACCTGGCTGTGGAGAACCCGTCCTACAAGACACCCTTGTTGGATGCATACCTGGCAGCGGGTCAAGCAATGGGGTACGAGGTGAGGGACAGCAACGGAGAAAAACAGACGGGATTCACCGTGGCCCCGTGCAACACTAAGAAAGGGGTGAGATGGGACACGTCCCGAGCATTTCTCCGTCCAGTCAGAGGAAGGCCTAACCTGAAGGTGATCACTAGGGCGCATGTCCACAGGGTGCTTCTTGAGGAGGGAAAGGCCGTTGGTGTTGAGCTCAAGCATGACGGACAACTGAAGGTGGTGACAGCCCGGAAGGAAGTGATTTTGTCTGCAGGAGCGTTGGGTTCTCCTCACTTGTTGATGTTGTCTGGTATTGGTCCTGAAAGGCACCTCGAAGATAAGGGCGTACCTGTTGAGGTTCACTTGTCAGGAGTGGGACAAAACCTCCAGGATCATGTGTCCACTGCGCTCCCTTTTCTTGTCAAGAAGGACGTGACCATGAATGACGCAAGGGTTGTGACACAATTAAACTTAGAGGTAAGTGTCTTTAGGATGAAAATGGGTTGCTGTTGTGTTACCTGTTCACACTGCACTTACCTGTTCAGGTTATATTTTAACAACATCTGAGTTTATTGCTACCAGACAATCCACCTTCAGACAAGTCTTATCTTTCTTTCTTCAGACTTCTTGAAGAAATGGAATAATCAGCTGTCGCTCCGAGAAATCGTCATTTAACTTCTTGTCTAATGCCTTTCAGCATCCTCGTATTAATTTTATAAGACCACCCCCTTGTTCTTATACCGAGTAACGAACGAATTGGAGGTCAAGGATTTATAATTGGATGATTACATATACAAATGCCATTTGACATAAAGACCCAGTATATAATCATTCTCGTGAAATTCATGCAGGGCCAATAACATTGCTTCCCCGCTACTGAAATCCCTGCTCCATAATCCTGTGAGGAAGGCCTTCAAGTTCCAGAGATGTAGACTTACCACACTTCATTTATGATTCATCCCAAACTAACTGCGGTATTCTTCTTCACCCCACACTTGTGGGCTGCTGTTCAAGATTCCAACCTTTCTCAAATTAGAGAAAGGAGTCGACACTGACTTGCATAATCAATACTTTAATGTCTTCTAAAACACTGAAGAGGACAAAGCCAGCATTAATCTGTAATATTATGGATGTGACCGTGGATCTGACAATACTCCGTTTAACCAAGGTTCTATTGGAATATAGACAGGAGCCAGACAAGAAGACGTACTCCCTTGTCACAGTATGAAGGGCAAGTGTATGAGGAAAATTAAGTCACTACAAGCGCATCAAAGCGCATATAGTGCCTGTAACATGATTTTCAAAAGTCCGCTGATAATAATAATTGATTATGTATATGACATGAACATATTATACAGTATGTTGCATTATTATGTACATACTCTAATTTGCACAATTACTGATGCAGTAAATTTGATGCTGTACAGTTGATGCATGCTCTACATGGTAGGTTTAAATACTATACTAGATAATATGTTACATTAATGAGAATAACTTTCTCAATATATTAGTCATGCAGAGTACAGTACATCTTGGAGCTGTATAATTATGCTCCATGGTAAATCACATGGTTTTCCCTTCGGTTTTATGTTCTCACAATTTTACCATTGATCTAGAATTCTAGAGTACACAGAATAGAATGGCATAACGCTGTACAGCATGAAACATTTATTATAAAATGATAATTATTTATTTCTTCATTATATCACGTAGAAATGACTCATTTACTGCTATGGCCGAGTCGAGCCTGCATGTCATTGTGACAACGTCTCGAGAGCGCCTGGCCATTGAGCTCAACTGCACTCCATAATTATTTCAGTATTCTTTTTTAGAACATAATTTAATTACGCTAATACGCAGCCACTTAACAACACAATTTTTGAATAGAGTACCGGTACTTGAAAACCGCCCACAATAGCTCAACACACTGCATTAATTTTCTTATAATTTTCAGAGATGGCTGACCAATGGAACAGGCCCAATTTCCAGTCCCTGCTCGGTAGAAGCTATGGCATTTGTAAATACCCACCGCCATCTGGATCTCTACAGCAACGGTGAGCCCATCGCCAGACCTGAAGACTATGACAACGAGGACTATCCCGACATCCAGCTGATGATAGGATCCAAGTCCTTATTTTCGGAGAAGTCTGTTGGCGAGAATCCCATCCCGCCATACGGATTTTCGAAGGAGGCCTTCCTGTCCGCCTATGGCCCTGTGATCGGCCGAGATTCGTGGATGATGATGGTGACCCTGCTGCGACCCAAGAGCAGGGGTTCCCTGGAGCTGTCCAGTTCAGACCCCCAATCCCACCCGGTCATCCGTCCCAACTACTTGGTCCACCCGCAGGACACGACAGTCCTGACCCGAGGTGCTCGTCTGGGTGTGGCCATCTCCAAGACTCAGCCCTTGCAGAGTGAGTACGAGTCCTCCTTCTGGCCAGGTCCACTCCCGGGATGCGAGCAATTCCAGATGGGCTCTCTGCCCTTCTGGGAGTGCTACGTGAGGCACTTCACCAAGACCCTGTACCACCCGGCGGGCACATGCAAGATGGGCCCAGAAGATGACCCAGAAGCGGTGGTCGACAGCAGGCTGAGGGTGAGGGGCATACAGGGACTCAGGGTGGTGGACGCTTCCGTGATGCCCACGCTGCCCAGCGCACCCATCAACGCGGCTGTCATTATGGTGGCCGAGAAGGCATCGGATCTCATCAAGCAGGATTGGGGAAAGCCTGGCCCCCCAACATCACATATCAAAGAAGAATTGTAATAAACTTGACAGCAAATCATACTGCACTTCTTCCTATTGACATAATAATAATAATAATAATAATAATAATAATAATAATAATAATAATAATAATAATAATAATAATAATAATAATCTTCATCATCATCATCATCGTGGTGCTTCACCTTTTCGGTATCTTGCACGGACGTTTATTGTTGTTAATCTTCGTACCCGTACATATTGGAACCATTTGCGAAACGCCCGGACCCACGGGCGGGATGACAGTGAGGGGATGTGCAAGGTGCAGTGTAATGTCGTTGCTAATGTAATTTTGTGATCTCCCCCGGGTGGATTAGTCTATGGAAATTCCACCCGAGACGAAGCCATCAGAGACGACCCAACTCTGCACGAGATGATAAGGGGGTGTCCCCGGGCTGGAATCGAACCCGGGACCTTAACATCCGTGGGCGCATACGTTACCGCAGCACCACCTCGCCTCCCTTTGGCATAATAATTACAGTCGTATGATAACTGGAAGGTCACACGTTATACGTCTGTAATATTTCAGCATACGAGACGAGGCAGAAGGGGGTCACTATATAATACACACATCAGCCGTCCTTAGTGAACGCATTGTTTGAGCGAAATATTCTCCCTTTGAAGTGCAGGGTTTTTTTTTTGTTGCATGCTTTTGAGCTCATTCTTCACTGTTATTTGCTCAAGTCGGCCTATGCCAGCGCGATTACGAGTTTTTTGGTGCACAGATTTTTTATACCCAGTGTTAGTTGCAGTGCAACTTTTTTTTGCCAAATGTTTGACTACTACGCATCATCCTGGGGCTCTCGTACTGTAGTTTCTCGTTAGTAGTCACCTTGACTGACCGCTACCAGGATAAACCTTATATGGTTGATTAGACTACACGCTTCACATATCAATGAACCCAGTGAGAAACGGCACTATTCTTGCGTACAGGTCGTCCATACCTTATAGCTAGAACAGGAGTGCTATCCAAGGACTGCTGGCTGTCGTAAGTGTGCGAGCTTACTGAGCTACACCTGCGCTACAACTACTGCGAGGTTTGTAGAGTGTCACTTTTCTACTAAGATCATGATTCCAAATAATGTACGCGTAATTACTCTTTCTTGTCATATTTCCGCCTTATTTTGTTTCCATACTTGAAGAGATTTCGTAATTAGTGAATGTAAAAAACTGGAACGATCAATGCAAGCTACACAATAATTATTATTGTGCTCCTGCTTGCCCTCTTTATGGTAACTGCTTATCAGTGCCCTCAATTAGATCTCAAAAAAACCGTTCATTATACAGCAGTCGCAGTAATGCCTAGCAGTGCTCTGGACTGGGCAGTACACGGCAAAAGAGGCCTCTAGTTTTAATGCAGTCCCTACTTGTAGATATAGTCTACTGTATTTGTCGTAATATAAGAGCATACGGTACTAGCTATAGCCTACAGGGTGATTCAAAATAATTGCTCGATTGCTGTTGCGATTTTTTTCGCACTAAGCTTCATTATTAAGCAGTTACTCTTGCAGTCAATTTAATGGGTATCAAAATATTAGCTATTAAGAGTAGAGTGTTGTGTATGCCTACCAATTCTGCTTAAAGCCTGCAAAAATTGATTCTGTCATTCAGCTTTAATGATAATATCGTTCCAATGGGCGTTATTTGAAATAGGAAGTTCATTGGAATTCAGAGCTTGGATATATGATTCAAGCAGGCCTAATAATTATTACCAGTTAATCCCTTTGATGATGGAACCACTAAATGTTAACTGTGCAAGGATAACTGCTTAATAACATGCAGCTTAGTACAAAGATTGCAACATCAGTAGGATAAAAATTTGATCGCACTGTATATGCTGCAAAATGCAGGGTGGTCGAAAAAGATGCCCCGATTCTGAAACCCTATAACTCTAAAACTTGTAGACATAATTATCTTAATGATTTAAGTTTTGAAATGCTAAGAAAGGTCTAAGGTTTTGCTCTTACTATAGGTTCTTTCGAAATGAACTCCATTTGTTGCTCAGAAAATGTCAATACTCTAATAGTCTAATTGATGACATGCCTAACCCGGTCAGACATGTTTGGAGTCACCATTGTGATCCTATCCCTGAGGTGCTGGAGATGCCGGATCTTTTCACCGTGCATGTATCTTTACAAAAATGTTCATCGGGGTAATATATGGGCTTCTGGGGGAGCTAGGCATTGGGAAACTTCTCATTCAAGACGTTGCACACTGATGGGAGGCTAAACAAATGAAACCTTTCTACGGCAGGTTTGTTTCATGGATGAGGCGATTTTTTAGGTAAATCATCAAGAGCAATATGTGTGGTGTAAAGATCCGGGATATCCAGGACCTACTGCATAAGATCGCAACGGTATAGCTCCAGATATAATTGAGCGAGTTTGGCACAAGATCGAATACCGTCTTTTTTATCTGCCGAGCGACAAATGGATCTCATATCGAAACATACTTAAGGTGAGACCAAAACTTTAGACCTTACTTAGCATTTCAAAACTTAAATCATTAAGATATGGCTACAAGTTGTCAAGTTATATGGTTTTAAAATCGAGGCATTATTTTTCGACCACCCTGTATTATCATCAGAGGTGTAGAGATGATGTGATCAAACTCATTACTTAGTCTGACGGTGCTAGATAACATTGCAGGTGACTGATATCAAACTGATCCATAATATTTATTGCATGCATCTTCTCAAAATTTCAGATTGATGGTCAACAATATTGTGCCTCCGATATTGCGGCAAGGAAGGTGACATCAGCCATCAATTTATGACATTTATGACAGCATCACTTCACGTCTATTTAAACTGAGCAGCCAATTACGCATTCAAGCTGCACTTGCTACACAGATTGCAAATGGAAATCGCTTCGTAATACCTCCCGTGGCAGTGAATCAATCTTGGCCTAGATATATCAAATCTGACCTATATAAACAAGTCTGACCAAGCTATCAGTGAAAGGAAATCCAGTGACCTGCATTTCAATCCTTATGCGTTTTAGCTGCCAAACACGACGAGTCAGTCCGCAAAAGGAACAAGGGAGGGTAAAACGGGCAATAATGGTTCGGTCATCGTCAGTGCTGTCTTTCTTGGTGTTGACCGTCTCATGTTGGTGCGGCGCGGTTCTTGCCGACCAGGACGAGTATGACTTCATAGTGGTGGGTGCTGGTTCAGCGGGGGCAGTGGTGGCCAACCGTCTCTCGGAGAATCCAGATTGGTCCGTCCTTCTTCTGGAAGCAGGCGGAGAAGCATCGGCTATCTCTTCCCTCCCTTACTTCTTCGGCCGCACCATGCAGACGGACATGGACTGGCAGTTCTACGCCGAATCAGACGGTAAGAACTGCCTGTCCATGAAGGACGGCCGGTCCTTCTGGCCAAGAGGAAAGGTCCTGGGAGGCAGCAGTGTGCTCAACTGCATGGTGTACATCCGAGGCAACAGACACGACTACGACCACTGGGCATCCCTGGGAAACCCCGGTTGGAGCTACGAAAATGTCCTGCCCTACTTCAAGAAATCGGAGGACAACCGGGCGCCAGACCTGGCAGACTCGCCTTACCATGGTAAAGGAGGGTACCTCACCGTCGAGCACCCACAGGAGCAGACTCCACTGCTGGAGGCGTACCTGGAAGCCGGGCAGGAGATGGGGTATCCCATCAGGGACTGCAACGGGGAGCACCAAACGGGATTCATGGTGAACCAGTGCACCACCAGGAATGGAGTCAGGTGGAGCACAGCTAAGGCCTTTTTGGAGCCCATCAAGGGCAGACGCAACCTCAGGATCAGCCCTCACTCCCAGGTCCATAGGGTGATTCTGGAGCAGGGACGGGCAGTTGGGGTGGAATTCAAGCGGGATGGACAGATCAGGAGGGTCACGGCCAGAAAGGAAATAGTGCTGTCTGCTGGCGCTGTGGGTTCACCTCACCTCTTGCTGCTGTCCGGGATTGGGCCTGAGAAGCACCTGCAGGACATGGGCGTCCCAGTTGCTGTTCACCTACCAGGAGTCGGCCAAAACCTTCAAGATCATGTGGCCGCGCCCATCAATTTTGTTGTGAAGGAGAATGTTGCCGTGAATGATGCTCGAGTTTTCACCCAGCTGAATGTTGAGGTACGTAACAGGTAACTTAGTATGTTGTTGTGCAAAGAATTTTTCTCCTATAGCCTGATAATATCACAAATTATTCATCAAAAAACAAGGGCATTGAAAGAATCTAAAGCAACATTTTAGATCAATATCTTTAGAATATCGAGATGTTTAGTAGGCCTACATACTTATTTAGCACAGAAGTTAAATGTTTAGTAATTTGCAACATGCGACTAATAATTGGCAAAAGTAACCAGTGGTGTTACGTCAATGTCTGTGCATATAAGCAAAGCGCATATTCCTGCAAATAATATTGTTCATTAATAATATTGTTCCTCTTACTGTCTTAGAAATGGCTGACGAATGGAACGGGACCTCTGTCCATCCCATGCGCTCTGGAAGCAATTGGCTTTGTGGACACTAAAAGAGCTGTTGGAGGGCACGAATCAGAAGACTACCCAGATATACAGATACACTTCTTGTCCCGTACGTTCTTCTCTGACGCGGAGATAAGAGAAGATCTTCAACCACCATTTGGTTTGACCGCGGAAAATTTCATCAAAGCATTTGGACCTGCCCTTGGTCAAGACTCATGGACCACCCTGGCCACTCTCCTCCGACCCCGTAGCCGAGGCAGCATAGAGTTGTCCAGCAAGGATCCAGAAGCCTATCCGAAAATCTATCCAAATTATTACAGTCACCAACAAGATCTAGATGATATGATTCAAGCAGGTGTTTTAGTGCACCGCCTTTCTCGCACTAAAGCCCTGCAGGATGGATTTGAGTCCAAACTCTGGTCAGGACCACTTCCAGGCTGTGAGGGTTTTGAGGATCAAGTAGGTTCGGAGGCATTCTGGGAGTGCTACCTGCGACACTTGACAATAACACTGTACCATCCAGCGGGAACATGCAAAATGGGTCCTGATTCAGATCCGGAATCAGTGGTAGACTCGCGCCTCAGGGTGAGGGGGATCAAGGGCTTGAGAGTAGCAGATGCATCCATCATGCCCACGTTAGTCAGTGGAAATACCAATGCTCCTTCCATTATGATAGGAGAAAAAGCTTCTGATTTGATTAAAGAAGACTGGAACATGGAGTCCTCTGCGCAACCCAAACATCACTCATCAGACAAAGTGGAACTCTAGTGTTATTTGCATTCCATAGATAATTGAGAATAAATTCCCATTTCATGATTGAAAATTATTTTACTATTATTAAATTACACTACCTCCTACTGCATACATCGTATGTCGAAAAGTAAAGCAAAGGTAATCTGCAGTAGCGATAGTGCATTATATTAAAAACAGCCTAGCCAAACAATTAATTTTAATGAGTTTTAATCCTCTACTTAACTTAATCCCTTTGTGCAGCTTACTTCATCTAAACCCCTTCCTCGACCACTTCAATTTTTTATGGATTCAATATTCATTTGGCCACGAGAAATGGTTCGCTCCTAAGAGATTAATTTTGCATTAAAATGAAGCATACTGGCAACAAATGGAAACACTATTAATTAATAGTTATATCTGCTATAGTTCTGCGTGCATGCTTCTATTTTGCATGTTACAGTTATCTTAAATAATTTTATTTTGTAAAAAAGGGGATCAGTAAGGTTTGGCAATAAATCACTTCAGCTGCACTCTGTTGGCAACGGCAACACAATCTGTGTTTTTCAATAAATACAGGGGAGGTTGGTTGAACGAGACGGCAGAGTATGTTCGGAACTCTAAATGAGGTAAGAGGTCGCTTCCAAGAGCCGGCTCCACAAACGCTTCTGGTCTTGCGCAATATCTGTGAGAGAACTATCTGATGGCAATTATTGCAGGCAATAGCCACACTTGCCTGTCCACAGTGACCACTGGCACTTTATACAGGACTGGGCCTGCTGAGGAACGAACTGCGCCACCTAGACCAATCGGATTAAGGGGCAAATGTACAGTCTAGGGCTGTATTTTTCTTCAAACAATGACGTCATCACAATTGCAAAGCAACATAGGATCCATAATTATTATACTTGAGCAAGATGTCACCCCTAAATCATCGTTATTAGACAGACTCACAGACAAGCCAAAGTCATCAAGTAGGATTTTCATGTCAGGCGGCTGCAATTTGTAATCTCTTATTAGGCTCCAGATGCAATCCTACAAATGACAAGCATACGCAATCTATGATTCAGGTGGAGGTGAGTGACTTATTACAACGATCGGGACAGAAAAAAGGCATTATTTTCCGACCGTGTATTTTTGCGGACTGCTTCCAGTCTGAGTCGTATGCATTAGGCTAATCTGACTAGATGTGCATTTAAAGTCGAAATTAATAATAATGTGACGTTGTGTGATTATCACGTGAAGAGTATAGAACCTGGGTTCGATCACAGTATAGTGGTTTTCCCTTCTCATTCTAGTAAGCAGAGTTGAATCCGGATAACATCATCGGATAAAACTGACCATGGTTATAACACGGATTTCCGCGGTTCCTTGAAGTCTGGTTTATCCGGATTCAGCTGTATACTTGTATGAGAATAGAATGTCCCAGATTCCGTCTGAAAATCGAAGTATAGCCTACCTCTTAATACATGGTGTGAAATGGCACCGCATTATAGATTTTTAATGTTATAGCAAATACCACGGCGCATACAATAGTCTATTTGAGCAAACTCCCCTAGATCAGGCATCCCACCCTGAGTAGGATTACATGGGCAATTCTGGCAGAATAACCGCCGTAGTTGATCGCTGTACATCAATAATTCGCTTTCCACTGAGTACGTGTGGCAATGCGGTACGTTAAATTTATATCGACTAATAGTGGGAGCCCTTGCAAAATGCTGTAATTCCATATTTTATCGTCGGAAGAGTATCTTTTTCCTTCCCACTGCGGACTACTTTTCTGGCTCAGTACCGAAGAGTGAGAGCACACCTTCCTCCAGCTGATCCCGAGAGAGAAAGAGAGAGAGCAAACAGCAGCACCATCACCGCCTGAGGATGGTAGGGTGGAGGACGGCGACGGTGGCCCTGACGGTGGCCTGGATGTGGTGGTGGTGGTCCTCGGCAGGGGGAACATTCGGGGACCCAGTGATGGACGAGTACGACTTCGTGGTGGTGGGAGCGGGCAGTGCAGGGGCCGTCATGGCCAGGAGACTCTCGGAGAACTCCAAGTGGTCCGTCCTGGTGCTGGACGCAGGAGGGCCCGCACATAGCGCAGGACCTGTCGCCTGGCTCTCCTGTCGCATCCCCTACACCGCCTTCATGGTCCAGCACAGCCCGCTGGACTTTGCCTACTACGCCCGCTGTCCGGAGGACACCTGCGGGGCCATGGCCGGACGACGCTCCTTCTGGCCCAGAGGAAAGGGGCTGGGAGGCTCCAGTCTGCTCAACTACATGCTGTACGTCAGGGGGAATCGCAGGGACTACGACCGATGGGAGTCCCTGGGCAACACCGGATGGGGATACTCCGAGGCACTGCGATACTTCAAGAAGGCGGAGGGGTGGCGACGACCCCCCGCCGACTCCCCTCCGCTGGAGAAGGACGACCACGAGTACTTCCACGGGACTGTGGGTCCTCTGACCGTGGAGACGGTAGACAAGTCGGAGATGGCCAGGAGGTTCCTGCAGGCCGGAAAGGAGATGGGGTACTCGGTAAGGGACATCAATGGACGGCACCAGGTCGGGTTCACGCCAGCCCAGACCACCACCAGGGACGGAGGCAGATGCGACACCGACAAGGCCTTTCTTGCACCAGTTTGGGGCAGTCTGAGGCCCAACCTACACGTGGCCACCTTTGCCACGGTTCACAAGGTCCTGATCAATAGTAAGTGCCGTCAGTTATTGTGATACACTTGGCAAACAGCTGCTGTGGTGATGATAATTATAATACAAAACGCTTTGGTTTATTTCAGCCAAGGACAAGAAGGCGTACGGAGTTTCCTACAAACAAGATGGGGTCATTCGCACTGTTCGAGCCCGGAAGGAAGTGATACTGTCTGCTGGCTCGGTGGGATCTCCCCAACTGCTGCTGCTGTCAGGAGTTGGCCCTAAGGATCACCTGGAAGATGTGGGGGTTCCTTTGGTGCACCACTCTCCAGGGGTGGGTGCCAACTTGCAGGATCACGTTATGGTACCAATGATCTACCTAACCGAAGCTGAAATAGACGCCAACCCCAAGAATGCTCTCACCATTTCAAGTTTTTGGGTAGGTGTAGTGTGATTAATAAGTCACAAATGACGTCACTATTGTGGTTCCTCTCAGAACTGGCTGGTGAGAGGCAAGGGCTTGCTGACTTCAGCGGGAGGCGTAGAGATCATTGCCTTCGTCAGCACGGACCTGAACAAGGACAAGGAATGGCCAGACATCCAGATCTATTTCCAGAGCGGGTCGTTCTTGGCGATGGGCGAGGTAAGACCCTCACCATTCGGTCTGGACACTCAGGTCTACCAGTCGTCATTCTCTCAACACTTTGGACGCGAGTCGTGGATAGTCTTTCCTGCACTCCTGCATCCAAAGAGCCGCGGTCACCTCCGTCTGTCCAGCAACGATCCGGAGGCCTACCCTGACATACAGACCAACTACCTCCAGCATCCGGACGACGTCGCCACCTTGTTGAGGGGCATCCAGTTGTCCTCCAAGGTGGGAGAGGCCCCAGCCCTGTCCTCCCTCAACGCCACCCTCTGGACGGGGCCTTTCCCCGGATGCGAGAAGCACAAGCCCGGAACAGACTCCTTCTGGGAGTGCTACGTCAGGCAGTTCACCATGACCCTCTACCACCCCGTGGGCACCTGCAAGATGGGTCCGGATTCGGACAAGGAGGCTGTTCTGGACCCCCGCCTAAGAGTGAGGGGCGTCGAGGGACTCAGGGTGGTCGACGCCTCCGTCATGCCCGAGGTGGTCAGTGGAAACACCAACGCTCCGGCCATCATGATCGCAGAGAAGGCCGCAGATATGATCAAGGAGGACTGGAAGGCTGCGGGTCAACAACCCAAACCGAAACAGCCTTCTCCTAAGAAAGCAGATAAAGAACTCTGACACTCTCTGGACTTCCAAATGAAATAGACTAAATGAATTATTGTTGGTCGGCATTAGGTGTTAACTCAAAATTAACACAACATAGTAGTTTTTAAAGACCTAAATCAACATAATATGCTTAGGACAAATCCTGTAAATTCCATATCCGTTATGTATGGGACATAATTATTTAGTCAAGGTAACGGTGCGGCCGGTTGTACATATTCCTTTCTGACGATACTCGCATCGCATGTCTCCAATAACAATGACATTTAATTCTTTAACAACGTCGTTACCAACTTCTACGTTGCTTACCTCGGTGCTGATAGCGAAGCAAATCTAGCTGGGGTCTGGGGGACGCAGATTCCCGTCCGCTTGAAGATGCCCTCCTCAATGTCGTTTAGATGGGCTTTCCAGAGGTAATTTTTCGAGGTCTCCAAGGCATGTAGATGTAGGTCCTCTGAT
The DNA here is from genome assembly GCA_000934665.2 of Catajapyx aquilonaris. Classification (NCBI taxonomy): domain Eukaryota; kingdom Metazoa; phylum Arthropoda; class Diplura; order Dicellurata; family Japygidae; genus Catajapyx; species Catajapyx aquilonaris. Next base: position 186,317 of record KZ538868.1, on the reverse strand, counting down.
GTAACTGGGGCCGTAAAATAAAACCATGTTTTCCTGATCGCTAGAGAAAATTCCGTCTAATGGACCGCTTTTGATATACCGGTACAAAAAGGAGCTCTCAATTAACAATTCCTCTCCCAAGCACAGGCACGACCAGAATGCAGTGGTTCTGGGAACAGGTTGCCACGCATCTATAGCCACTGACATTTCCTATTTTACTATCACTATTCAACACATGGTCATTTTACATGGAGACTGACTGAACCTACACTGTCGCTCCCTGTATATACACGGTGACTAACTTCCTTCAGCAAGTGAAAATGTGCAGAATTAAGGGGAGAACTATCAGACTCATTGTTAAAAATTTAGTTAGGCATTGTGTAATATAGTCCAGGATGTGTATTTTCCTATGGTCAAGCAAGTTATAGTCAGCTCGAGATAATCGTGAAAAATTGTACACAAGGGATTTTCAAATTTCAAACCGTACGTCACTAATCATTAGTGTCCGGAATTTTAGGCACCAAACCCCCCCCCCCCCCGAAATATGCACGAAAAAACTCAAATATGCACAAAAAGTTTACTTTTTTGGGCATATGGAGGATAATATGTTACAAAATAATAAAAAAGCCATAATACTTTTACAGGCCTAAAGTATAAATATACGGTCGAAAATCCAGAGCAAACATCGAATAACAATGATAAACTGACAGAAAATCACAAAACTTAGGCAAAAGACACAAAGTGCAAGCAAGTACCACTTGCTCTGGACTCTACCGCTTATAGCCAGTTTACACTTGCACCAGACTTGCACAATATGTTGCCAAATATTTTTCCCATCAGAGGAAAATTTAGAAAAATATTTGGCATCGTGTCACGGAAACGTGATTCGTATTACTTCTGAACGATTTTGGTTTTTTCCGTAGCACAAAAAATACTCCTCAAAAAATTAAACATGTCTTGGAAGGAATAGGCCTGGAATAGGCCCAAAAAGTCTCGAAATTACTGCAAAAAGTTCAAAAACTATTTCAAAAAAGGCCACATATAGGCATGAAAAGTCGCAAAAAGTCAGAATAGGCAAAATAGTTCCCAAATCCACGAAATAGGCCATTTAGGCACTATAAAACATACACTTTCCACATCCTGCACTTATGAAACGGATAAATCTCTTCACAAAACGATCCCAACTGTAAAGGAACTACAGTAAATATTCGGACTCTACTAATCATTCTATTGTGACTGATCATTCAGCATGCCAGGCATTCAAGTGAATTTCATTCATAAGGCTGATAATAATCAATATACCTTTTAATGCTTGTCCATATAATTTGACAGAGATTGACCCATTGGACGACAGGCTTGAGATTAGCAGAGGCATCATCCATCATGCCCATGTTAGTCAGTGGTAATACCTATACACCTTCTATTGTGACAGGAAACATGGCTTCTTCTGGCTTGATTTAAGAAGTCTATAATGTGTGGGAGTCCTCCGCTCAACCAGTCAACCATAAAACCACTCAGACAGACTGGAACTCGAACATTGTATTCAAGAGACCATTAAGAATAAATTGCTAGTTCATAAATATGTAACTGATGGTTGTAAATTATTTGACTTAATGAAATTACATTATGTCCTGCTGCATTTATTTCAAAAAATTAGCCACATTAGTCGCCTCTCAGAAAATCTGTCACTTATTATTTCCATGGGTAGGAATATAATTACAACGTATTTTCAAATGGCAAAAGTAGCCTGCAATAGCCAGAGTGCATCACATTAACAAATTATTACCTGAGCACACAACATCTTTTGAAGGTGAAATGATATCAACTCACCTGTTTAACTGTCTGATATGTTATCAGTGAGGCCTTTAAAATAGTAATCCAGCAGTTAACTTGGGGAACTTTTTTATTTTCCAGTTCATGAGAAAGGTAGAAAGAACACAAATACCAAATTCTTTGGGGGCAGGGGGGGGGGGTCAAAAAATGCAGAAAGAAATATGGCTAAGGTATGTCCTTCTTTGTCAATCTGCAATTATATGCTGCAACATCAGGTTGTACAAGTAATGCATTGAAGTGATGCCTCAGTCATGCAGATTTTACAGACTTTCCGCATAGTAAAAATATTAAAGCTAGCTACAAAAGCGCAGCGTTTAATTTTGCAGCGCTCAACATCACATGTTTCATACATACACTGGGACATTTTGCACCTATATAACTTTATATGTGCCTTGCCAAAACTTCTCACGATACCATTCTTACAATACACTCACACAAACACATACCTATCACACGCAAAAACTTTTCATAATGACTTAGGTGGCAGCAGTAGCAGTGGTCAGTAGCAGGTAGAGATGAACGCAGCCAGGTGCTTACGCTCCTCCTCTGAGAGGCCATTGCGAAGTGTGCGCCTCACTAAGGCAGGAATTAAGAAAGTATTAGTCATTTCAAGTGATTAAAAATCGTCGACACTTCAAAGACATGCATCTCGAGTGAGCACCAGTTCCTACACGTAGTACACGGAAGCGAGTCATTTTTGCACTACTAAGCCAAGGCCAACTTTATCTGCCAAAAATCTACAGTTAGCTACATACCTGGAGCCAGTTTATCATCCCACCACTACTATGCTTTTTGTGGTTCACTTCCATTATTGGGCTTCTCCAGTATGGAAGCACACTATTGGCAGATTAATGGTGGGACAAAACAAACCACTCCCTAGTATTTATCCAGTGGTTCCCAACCTTCTCAGTGGTAAAATATTCCTTCCATGTCATTCCACACTTGTGTCGTATCCTTCCCACATTGCAGCAATACTGGTATAATAGGAAGACCTCTCAATCACACTCATTGGTAGGACGAATATTGTTGGGAATCACTTTCATAATCAATCAGGCAAGAGCTTCAGCCACACACTACTGTATATCAAGAATTTACAAAGCCTGACATCACATAAAAAATAACAATGTGTCATCATTTATGCAGTGTTATTATTGTTAAGCAATATCAGTGAGTGTTTTATCATCATCACCATTGCATTATTAGTATAATTAGGGTTTAAGAGATGGATGTTCAAACCCTTGGCTGGATAACACTGCAACATGCATAAATAATGTGCGCCAAGATGTGGTGTGTGTTTCAAAAGGATAGAAAGTCTGTCATGCTCATAGAAGATGAAACGAAGCACTCCCAAAGAGAGAAGAAAACAAGCAATCTGTTATACAGCCACTATGTGTTTTATGTAGGCAGGTTGGTTTGCAGGAGGAGAACTCTGGGACCTACCAGGGGTGATGCCGAGCGTCAAGGGGGATATTTGGTTCCCCCTTAGCGCTTAGCCTCCTGCAGGAGTGGAAACACATTGTTCTCCCGTGTCCTTGACCTCTTCACTGAGTGAGGAGAGAGACAACAAGTGAAGTGAGGTAGCAGTCCTTAGGAAGGCGAGAGGCCGAGCGGCGACAGGCAAAGGTCACTGCTGCTGGACCTGAGACCATCGCGACTCCGCACACCATGGAACTGAGAGGGTGGACAAAGACCAACACCAACAGGGTCACCTTTCTGTTTTCCATCTAATTGGATAGTAGGCTCAAAAGGTAGATTTTGAGGATGTGTCAAGGATGCAGGAAGAAAGGAAAACATGGCAAGAGTTCTGTGTCAACATACTTGTGTCCTGTGCTGCCTGCAGTTTGAAACTGTGCATGTGTAGACAGTACATGGTACACAAACCAGAAACCCAGACCCACACAGACAGGATAGACAGCAGTGTGAAGAAGAAAAAACCAGCAATGAGAGCAAAGGCTATACTCACATGACTTGCGGTCAGTGTTGCGGGTGCGCTTGCGTTCCCTAGGAGTGGATCTGTCAGGGGCCTTGGTAGCAGTCTTGACCAAACTCTCCAGGATTTCATCATCACGGTCTGGATCACCAACACATTCCGCCTTCTTACCTCCATAGTACTTCAGGGATGCACGACCTACAAGGCAGGAAACACTCAGAAAATAACATAAGGGCAAATAACATGATTCACATGGGTAGACATTTACCACTGTCTCTCTTGGGTCGGAGGCTACCCCAGGTACCTCTGACACTCTCGGTATCAGACACATCGCTGCCCAGTAGCTGCCTCAGTTCTGCATCTGCCTTGTCTTCCTTGGTCTTAAATTTGGCCATCTGAGGTAAAGAGACAAGTGTGAGATGACAGTGACATGGAATACCATTGACACACCTACCTCAGTAATCATCTTTCCTCTTGTCTTATTTCTCTCACGGTGATTAGCCTTCTTCTCCATCTGTTGGATGACGCGGTCTCTTGTGGTGCGATATTCTAGGGCAAACTCAGAGATGATTTTGCTAAAGACATTGGGTTTGGTGTGTGGAATTTGATGCAGAGGCACTCCAAGCCACAACATGAATTTATAAAACCTGTAAAATGTAAAAACTGACATGTTAAAATGCAACACTATAATAATTAGTCCAGATAATTAATTCTGAGATAAAGATGCTGCACATTTTCATTGCGATCTCAAAAGTTCAGAAAATCGAATTTTTATAAAATGGTCAATATGATAAATCCTTGAAAAATCTTAGCTACAGAAAACTTCACCTGTTCATGACTCTTCTGTGAACAATGCCCAGCACAATGATCCTCTCCGCACAATCTGACAGAAAATCAGACATCCTGAAACAAAATATGTAAATGAATGATTTATTTGAAACTGTTAATGATTCGGCAAAAGGTGCGAGACATACTTGACTTTGATAGTGGAAGCATTTCCATCATGTTTTGCAATAACCTTAAGGTGATCCCATGAGGCCTTGCACTCAGTCTCCATTTTTTGGATGCTACTTGCAACCTCATCAAAATCCACACGCGATGCCCTTGTGATAGCACCAACCTGTAATAAACAACGAGAACGTAAAACAAACCATCATAAGAACTCTTTGGGGGAGGTGAGGCATTGCAGCGTACTTCTGAATATAGGTCTGTGGAATCTGGGAATTTCTCCATAATTGTGTGAGACAAGTGGTGAAGAAGAGTGTGCTTGTGAACAGTGTCCTTCACTTCAGGAACCTTGGCTAGGTACTCGATTTGGAACCCCTTTGCCTGAAACGAGCAATTTTTAATGACATGGACTTTTCAATATTTTAAATAGCAACATACCTCAACACCATTAAGAAAATTTCCAATGGAGAGAAGGGCAGCAAGAATATGGCGGAATGTCTTGTTGTTCTGCAGAGCTTCCATTCCCTGTTTTAGGTCCATCAGCGGCTCTGCTACTTCCTGTGAAGAATCCGAATATTGGTATGATGGTGCAAGAAGAAATGAATAGATTTTTAAAATAACGAACAATCAATATAACTTAGTGTATCCTTCATATTTGAGTCATCACATCATCATTAATTATGTCCATCTGCATTGTTAAAAAATCCACTCGCCTTTTCCATATTTTCGTAATCCAATTTGAAGGCCCAGAGTTTGAGTCGTGCAGGCAGCTCTGAGACGGAAGCAAGCGTGATTAAGAACTGCTCAGCACTTCCCAGAGGCACGTCCGGATTGGCCAGCTGGGCTTCTTGGATCTTGGATCGCTCCTCCTCTGTCGGAAGCATCGTCAGCAATTTCTGCAAAGACATTTTCAAAAGGCATAAGAAAATCTGGTTCAAAGTGACCTACATTGTCATTTCATTATTATATGCTTAAGTATCACACTATCCGCTAATTGAGTGGGGATTTCCGAGTATTGAAAATCGCTATAGGTCCAAACCCACAACAGCCCAAGTCGGCAACATTGTTATACACTTGCGCAAATTGTGCCCCTAAACCATCATTATAAGACAGGTCCTCAGACAAGCGAAAGTCATCAACAAGGCTTTACATGTGAGCGGATCGGGATGTGTAATCGCTTATTAGATGCAATCCTATAAATGGTAACCATGCGCAACCTATGATTCAGATGGAGGTGAGTGACTTATTATAAGGATCGGGACTGAAAAAGTTATTATTTACATCGGAAAGGTCAGGGTATTAGCCAATAAAGACTCGTTCGTGGTAAACGGTAGATGGCTAGGCCCTTGCATAACGGATTGATGACTGCTTTTTTCCCAAGGTCACAACAAAAACAAGGCCGAGTCCGCCCCTGGGCGCCATTTGCTCCCACTTCTCAAACCTCGCCTGCTTCACCACCACTTCCCATCTTCCATCACTCTCTCAGTACCACCAAGAAGACCTGCTGGACCGGCCAAACTTGAGGGCGCGTGCTCTCTTCGGCCGGGTATGCGCAACAGATAGTGCTTTTCTATCGCCCACTATCTCCTAAGGTCAGTTACTAAACATTTTCATACAAGTTGGGGAATCACTAACAGTAAGTTGCTTTATGGCTTGCCGGTCTGAGAGGGTGTTACGCTTCGTGAAATTCGCAGAAAAGAAGGACTTGAGAAAAAAGAGGTGCCATTGCATTGCATTATTATTTTGAATACAATGCGGCGGTCAGTAGCATGACCTTGTCGCAACTAGAGGCCAACGATTTTTATCAAGGCAGGCAGGACATCCTGCAGAGTCAGGTGGACTGAATAATTCAAAGGACTAGTTCTGACCATTTTGAGCACTGACGCACATTGCTATCGAGGTTTTATAGAACACCATCGGACCAACATAACACAAAGTATCCGGCCGGTGCATCATTGTGCATTGACATCCTGGCATAAATTCCAGAAGTTGCATGCAGTACATGAACCAGAGTGGAGGTGCATTTTGAGTAAAAACGAAAGTAATTCGCCTACTTTGTGTGCTTATCACGTGAAATTAATCTTGTACCTTGTCAGTGTAACTGAAGGCAAAAAATTATTATGCGGGAGATGGGAGAAAAGAGAAGGTCAAGCGTTACGCAGGTTGAAGATTCCCCTGTGGAGTATGGCCAGCAAGTAGCCGAGTAACCTATGACTTATATGGCATTGCTCAACACACCAGGATTCACTAGAATACTGTAGTAATACTGAGAATTTAACAGCTCGATCTTAAAGTGGTATTCAATACGGTAAATGCAGAGTAAATTATTGTCTGAAAAACTTACAGAGGTGTGTAACTGAGCGTTAGGTTGCGGTCTTGTTCGTGCTAAGGAAGAGAAAAAAAGGTCGTGGGTTCGATCCCGGTCCTGGCTTTTTCTCTTCCTGTTCGTGACGCATTAGGATTAGAATATCTCAGGTTTCGTCTGAGAGAGAATTTCCGCTAGTGTACCCATGCGACTGTATGCACATTATGTCTACCCAAAAGCCATGGCACGTGTACCTCTCCTCCATGTCCCCCCTCCCACACTATAACGTTACCTGAGCATTGCAGAAAAAAGTCAGCTTCAAAGCAAATAAGGGTTCCATGCCGGATGCCCCCACCTACTTACCTGCATTTTGAATTGTTACTACTGCACTGTCATGTAATCCTGACATGATCTGGACACATTAATCGAGAACACGTGACACTTCGTGCCTCAAAAATGGATGGAAGTTAGATGACGAGCCCAAAGCTCTGTTCATTTAAAAAATCGCACGAGGAAAAATGCTCAGCGGTGTTTGAACATAATTGGAATCTCTTTTCCGCCTTTGTTCGTGCTTGGCAAAATAATGACATTCAGAAAATTTACGCTGCATCACTTTGCTCTAATATGTAGAGGAAACAAACCGTTTGTTTCCTCAACATATTAGAGCAAAGTGATGCAGCTTGTTGCAATATTGGCAATATTGCAACAACTGCCGCCAGGTTCCGAGTGAGATAATATATTGGCTGCGGTGTTACAACAATGTAATGAGTGAACAAACTTCATGTATTTATATTAAACCAATAAGTACTCTCTCTCTCTCGTACTTACAGGTTTAATATAAATACATGAAGTTTGTTCACTAATTACTATATACAAGGTGTTATAACAATTGCCGTCCATTGGTATGCAAATAACGTACATAAATGTGGAGCGTCCTTATTTGCATATCACGTTCTAGAAGGTATGATTGATCCACTTATCCCACACCTATACCTGTTAAGCATTGATAATATGGATTTTTATCAGTTATTGTTTTGTACATCGCACACACACTTACAAGCGACCTTGTGTAAGTGACATTACTAAAAATAACTATCAGCGAGCAATTTACAAAACAACCTCTTGCAACCTGAGAAATGTGGCAATCTATTTGATATAGGCTTGTGAAAAAGGGCATCCAAATTGGCATATGGAGGGTCACGTTGTGAGACTCTGGTTTCGCTTGGCTAATTCTACGTATGAATTCTAGCATTCCTCAAAAACAGCCCATTTCGCAATGTACCTGATTCAAGTTAATATAGCTCAGTTCAGTAAATGAGGTCGGTACATAATAAAATTAAGAAAATACCTGATCGTGTGTGTGTACACAGAAAACTGGACAATATATTAGGTGAATGATTTCAGTTGCATTTTTGTCGCATATTACAAAAAAAAGAGCTCATCACGCAGAATTATTTGTATCATGTGGAAAATGAAAACCTGAGATACAAAATTATTATTCGATTCACATTTTGATTTAATTTGTGTTAGGCATTGCATAATACTGTATGTTACTGTAGCCCTTGACATGTAGCCTACCTCATAGATTAATAAGGTTGGCCTGCCTATAGCATACTGGCGATCAAGTCAGTTTTTCTGGTAGAAAATGACGTTCTAGATAATTATCGAGATATCTAGAATAATGTTTGAAAAAGAGAGGTCCAATGTTGGATAAAGTCTTCTGCAAACTTAAACACCCTATCATATCAATATTATGCCACTGTGAGTTGTTGTTTTGCCTTTCAGGTCTTATTACAAAAGTAATAAGCATGCTTAAAATGACCTAGTGATTAGGAAACTGATTAATTGTCATAAAAACTAATAAAAGACGATCGTAACATTATCTGTAAACCTCACCGGTTGTAGAAATAGAACTCAAATATATGATAATAAATAAGTTATATGATAAAAAATGACTGGGAAGTAGACGACATTCAAAGGCATGATTGTAGCACTATAATCAAAACAAACTTTCTGAGTCATAAGCATAATAAAACAAAGTCACAAACAATCACCATCTAAGCATCATACTACCCTATGCCAACTATGCACATGTGCTGTATACTGTACTTAGGCTCAACACGGCCTTACAGAGGTGACATTCGACATGAAACAGGTACCTTGAATCTACTTGTACTCGTAGGTTATATCATAAGATTCATAACTAACATTCATTATATCGTACATTGTTAAGGACTCTTTCAAACCTAATGTACCTAATATGTCCCAAAAGAGCACAATCTATCATTTGCAATTTAAAACAGATTTTTAAAAAAGAATGCCATTGTAAATGCTGTGTCAATACTTTGTGAGTCTATAGGCCATGTGGACGATAATGATCCGTAATGCACTCTCTATACTTGTATAAGCGAGGCATTTACATGACTCAAAAATATCCCGCGTATTTCATAATTAAGTTCTCATAAAGATATTGCTGGAAATATCGGGGCATCCGTCAATGCCTCTATTACTATTATACGTCGTACATAGAACTCGGAATCGAACTGCATATAATCTTATACAACAAGCTTCCCTATATTTACGGCTCGTATTTAACAAAATTGCAATAAAATCACTGACGACAGAGATTGCGGCATCCAGACCAAGTTTGATTGGTATCCATCAATACACCTGCCCCTTGGTGGCAACCGCATGTGGCAATGCGACACCTAGGATTTCTTATAATTATATAATTAATGGGAGCCCTTGAGAAGCGTTATGAAACAGAATTTTATCGCATAACTAATCTCTTGTTTCTTCCCCCTTCGGTTGGTCAGACTGCATTTCTGGCTCAGTACTGTATAGTGAGAGCAGACCTTCCTCCAGCTGATTCAGAAAAGAGCAAACAGCAGCACCATCATTGCCTGAAGCATGGTGGGGTGGAGGACGACGGCGGTGGCCATGTCGGCGGCCTGGATGTGGTGGTGGTGGTTCTCGGCAGGGGGAACATTCGGGGACCCAGTGATGGACGAGTACGACTTCGTGGTGGTGGGAGCGGGCAGTGCAGGGGCCGTCATGGCCAGGAGACTCTCGGAGAACTCCAAGTGGTCCGTCCTGGTGCTGGACGCAGGCGGGCCCGCACAGAGCGCAGGACCTGTCGCCTGGCTCTCCTGTCGCATCCCCTACACCGCCTTCATGGTCCAGCACAGCCCGCTGGACTTTGCCTACTACGCCCGCTGTCCCGAGGACACCTGCGGGGCCATGGCCGGACGACGCTCCTTCTGGCCCAGAGGAAAGGGGCTGGGAGGCTCCAGTCTGCTCAACTACATGCTGTATGTCAGGGGGAATCGCAGGGACTACGACCGATGGGAGTCCCTGGGCAACACCGGATGGGGATACTCCGAGGCACTGCGATACTTCAAGAAGGCGGAGGGGTGGCGACGACCCCCCGCCGACTCCCCTCCGCTGGAGAAGGACGACCACGAGTACTTCCACGGGACTGTGGGTCCTCTGACCGTGGAGACGGTAGACAAGTCGGAGATGGCCAGGAGGTTCCTGCAGGCCGGAAAGGAGATGGGGTACGCTGTAAGGGACCTCAACGGACGGCACCAGGTCGGGTTCATGCCTGCCCAGACCACCACCAGGGACGGAGGCAGATGCGACACCGACACGGCCTTCCTTAACCCAATTCGGGGAAGTCGGAGGCCCAACCTGCACGTGGCTACTTTTGCCACGGTTCACAAAGTCCTAATTAATCGTAAGTTCCGTCAGTTGTGATACACTTGGCAAACAGGTGCTGTGGTGATGATACGTATAATACAATATGCTTTGGTTTATTTCAGCCAAGGACAAGAAGGCGTACGGAGTCTCCTACAAGCAAGATGGGGTCATTCGCACTGTTCGAGCCCGGAAGGAAGTGATACTGTCAGCTGGAGCGGTGGGATCTCCCCAACTGCTGCTGCTGTCAGGAGTTGGCCCTAAGGATCACCTGGAAGATGTGGGGGTTCCTTTGGTGCACCACTCTCCAGGGGTGGGTGCCAACTTGCAGGATCACCTTGTCGCACCCATGATCTATCTAACAGACATTGAAATTGACTCCAGCCCCAAGAACGCCCTCACCATTCCCAGCTTTTGGGTAGGTATAGTGCGACTGTTTAAAGTTACAATGGACGGCATCATCGAGGTCATTACTAAATTGGAACTACACAAGTAACATGTTTGCTGATTTGGAACTTCATATTACAATATACAGTACGGACCTAGGGCACCATGCGATTAACATCTATACACACTATCTGCAACTTGACACATTTTTTCCCCTCACGACAGAACTGGCTGATGAACGGAAAGGGCCTGCTAACTTCAGCGGGAGGTGTGGAGGTCCTCGCCTTCGTCAACACCGACGCGAACAAAGACAAAGAGTGGCCCGACATCCAGATCCATTTCCAGAGCACGTCGTTCTTGGCACTGGGCGAGATAAAGCCGACACCATTCGGCCTTGACCCGCAGGTCTACCACGCGTCATTCTCTCAACACTTTGGACGCGAATCTTGGGTGATCATTCCCACTCTGCTGCGTCCCAAGAGCCGCGGTCACCTCCGCCTGTCCAGCAACGATCCGGAGGCCTACCCGGACATCCAGACCAACTACTTCCAGCACCCGGATGACGTCGCCACCTTGGTGAGGGGCATCCAGTTGTCCACCAAGGTGGGAGAGGCCCCAGCCCTGTCCTCCCTCAACGCCACCCTCTGGACGGGGCCTTTCCCCGGATGCGAGAAGCACAAGCCCGGAACAGACGCCTTCTGGGAGTGCTACGTCAGGCAGTTCACCATGACCCTCTACCACCCCGTGGGCACCTGCAAGATGGGTCCGGATTCGGACAAGGAGGCTGTGCTGGACCCCCGCCTAAGAGTGAGGGGCGTCGAGGGACTCAGGGTGGTCGACGCCTCCGTCATGCCCGAATTGGTCAGTGGAAACACCAACGCTCCGGCCATCATGATCGCAGAGAAGGCCGCAGACATGATCAAGGAGGACTGGAAGGCTGCGGGACAACAACCCAAACCGAAACAGCCTTCTCCTAAGAAAGCAGATAAAGAACTCTGACACTCTCTGGACTTCCAAATGAAATAAATGAATTGTTATCCGTTGTGATCAGGTGTTGCCTTGAGTTGCTTATTGTTAATTTTTATCATATACCTGGTACTTCAACGTATACTCCCGGTATAAGAACACACATAGGTAATTAATGTTATCTGAACTTGATGGAGACTTTATAAAGGCAGAAATAGTAACAGATATTAGCTATTTGAGGCCACAAGATTAGCAACACCATATGCATATGCCTGTCACACACACTCAATAATCATTGACACAAATTTGGGCAAATTACTGTATGCCTAAGGCTAAGACCGGTAGAAAAATATCTCCATAAATGACTAATTGGTTTTGATGGAAAAACTAGTCACGTCTTGGCAGAGCTGAGTTGGGAAACATGCCTTTGACGCTACCTGCTGAGATTCAAGCCGTTCTTCTGTTGTCTGTCAATTTAATACTCCTAAAATATTGTGCAGAGAGGCAGCCCACAAGGCCGTCGGCAAATATAAAGTAAGCTAGATATTTTCGCTATCATTCCAGGGCTTCCCTAATTTCGAAAACAATCTATACAAATGTCATAATAATAATAGGCTACCAAAGAACTGCAACAAGAATTGACTACACAGACTTTGCAATTAGTTAGCATGATAATTTATGTGCATATTCTGTGATTCTCTTTCCCTTACAGCAGTGCAATAATCATACGCATTGAATTCAGTTGCACTGGAATAAAATGTTATACAGTAGATCCATCTGTGCAATGTTATATTGCCCCAAGGGCGTGTTCAAGAGTTTCGCAAACAAAGGATAATATATAATTATCAGATATAGCCTCAGTCTCAGCTGACATAATAATCATTCGATAACCCACACAACAACATTAGGCGAGTGAAAAAATGTCCCATAGTAGTCTGACTTCAATCCAGAACCAAAGTAACCCAATTGGCTTTAGAAACAATTTGTGGTCATTAGGCCTCAGATTAGTTGACCAGTTGACCTTTGCGCAAAATATCACCAGGAGAGCTGTATTTAATTTCAGCACGTTTCAATTTAGTTTTGTTTAATGATATTGTTTTTCTTGTAATTGCACACGAGCTTGAGTAACACGTTCTAAGTACCGGTAGTTCATGGTCATTACGTGACGAGTATGTTCATCTTTATTTGTACGTATTATCGATTCAACCCTCACAACCGGATTGTTCAGCGTAAAGCATGCACTTTGAGAGGCACGATATCCTTCTAATATGAAGGCTAAATTCAGCACAGTGTGCACCAACGAAATGTGGTCGGTTACCTGGTTGCATTTCTCCCTCCTTCATACGGTAGTCTCCGTCACTATACTACAGACCGCGCACCCTGAGAAGAACGTTTCACAATCGTCAACAAGGAAGTAACTTCCCTGCAGCATATATATCATCAGCTTAATTATCATAATTACATGATTGCTTCAAACACATTACATGCTACATGGGGTATAAAAATGTCCGTATCTGACTGGATGTAGTTTTCCCACGCGCTAATTGGTTACTTACAGGTATTACACAACGTTTTCCTTGCCGGACACGGTGCACCTCGTGTTCGCGTTTAGTCCTGCAATACTATACTCCATCAGCTGGCAAGTGGATCGTATTAAATTGAGTTGCACCACTAATTGTATCACGGTGAGTGCGCTTCTCTTCACGCAAAAAAAATCCAATAGGACTAAAATTATTTCGTTGCAGAACTTTACAACTGTTAAAGGATTTCACACTATTGCAATAAATGTTCGTTCTTGTCTTCGTGTACTACCACGTTGCAATGTAAATGAAAGATTGCATTCGACCACTTTGAAACTGTCTATTTCAACCTTCAAGTTCTTGTCACACCTGGTACTGGTGGTATTCCACCCCCCCTAAAGGAGATGTAACTCCCAATGGGGTAATGCAAAAAAAAATCCAATTGAAATATAGCCTAGTAGTACAGTACGAGTGATCAAATGCAGTTTGTACCAGCACCCTGCTTCATGTATAGTACGTACTTGACACTATCTTAATCAAAGGTCGCAGCTGAAGTTCAAGTATTATCGCTATCTTGTCTCTCAAATACACTCATTTTAGAAAATCTCACTCCTCCCCCAGTCGGACGATAAGAACTTATCAGAAGGTTAACTCTGCCATGACTGAAATATATTCCCCAGTCCCATTGTGGAGAAGACAGAACTATTGAAGACGCCATGAAGGCAGCTGTCGTCTTTTCCGCCTTGGTAGCTCTCCTGGCGTCAGGAGCAGCAGCCCATGATCCAGAACCGTACGGAGAGTTTGACTTTGTGGTGGTGGGTGGGGGATCCGCAGGAGCTGTTTTGGCCAACCGCCTTTCGGAGGTCCCAGAATGGAAAGTGCTGTTGGTGGAAGCAGGAGGTGAAGAACCTAGGATAGCCCAAGTGCCTTACTTGGCTCCAATTCTACAGAAGACCGACATCGACTGGAGCTATTACACAGAAAAGGATGGCAGCACCTGCCTGTCCCTGGACAACGAGGTCTCTTTCTGGCCCCGAGGCAAAGTGCTCGGAGGAAGCAGCGTGCTTAACTACATGCAATACGTGAGGGGCAACAGACGTGACTACGACCTGTGGGAGTCCCTGGGCAATCCTAAGTGGGGTTACGATGATGTGCTGCCATACTTCAAGAAGTCTGAAGATTTCCAAGGCGAGAAGGACCACCCGGAAGACATGGATTATCACGGAAAAGGGGGGTATTTGACTGTGCAGGGAACAGGAACTTTTAAGACACCATTGGCGGACATTTTATTGGAGGGAGCCAAGGCGATGGGATACGAAATTCGCGATTGCAACGGGAAGACTCAGACGGGATTCATGTTGTCACAACGGACCACAAGGGACGGAGAACGATGTAGTACAGCCAAAGCTTTCATTGATCCGATCAGAGGAAGACGGAATCTTCACATCTCTACATTCTCCCACGTTCACCGAATCCATATCGACGGTAACAATCATACATATTTGTTCTTCGCATCTTACGTAATTAGTTTAATCCATTACAGCAGAGACCAAGCAAGCGAAGGCCGTGGTGTTCAAGAAAGATGGAAGACTCTTCGTCGCGAGAGCCAGGAAAGAAATCGTGCTCTCTGCAGGCTCCATTGGATCGCCGCAGTTGCTTCTTTTGTCAGGCGTAGGACCCAAGAAGCATTTGGACGACATCGGTGTTTTGGTGGTTCAGGACCTTCCAGGAGTGGGGCAAAACTTGCAAGACCACGTGACCACAGCACTTCTATTCATGGGCGAAACAGGGGGGATTATGGACGTACCAAAAGCGCTACATCCTCACAACCTCTTGGTAACACATAGATATACTCTATGCTCTCGTTTGATTTCGTATAATGCACTAACAATTCCCGTTGTCACTGTTCATTTCAGTCGTGGTTAAGTCATAGATCCAGTCCCCTAAGCGTTCCAGCCACCATCGATGTCATGGGTTTCTTCCACACCAAGTACAGCAACCCTTCTGAAGACTGGCCAGACGTCCAGTTTATTGCCCTGAGCACATCTGTTCTGGGTGACCCAAGCGCCATGGAGAGACCACCGTATTCAATAGCGAAGGATGCTTTCCAATCGAATTTCGGTGACATAATGGGAAAGGAAGCCTGGTCAGCTGTTCCTATTCTTATGCGGCCAAAAAGTAGGGGATATCTTCAGCTGAAAAGCTTAGACCCAGAGTCACACCCAGTTATGTATCCCAATTATTACTCTGACGAACAGGATGTAAAGACAATGGTAGAGGGCTGCAAGTTTCTGGCCGAACTGGCGAGAACAGAACCTTTGCAAGGAATCAAATCTGAAATCTGGAAGCGACCATTCCCAGGTTGCGAGGGCCATGAGTTCGGTTCTGATGACTTTTGGGAGTGTCACATTCGGCATTTAACAATGACCACGTATCACCCCGTCGGAACTTGCAAGATGGGACCAGACACTGACGACCAAGCTGTCCTGGACCCGCGACTCAGAGTAAGAGGAATTAAGGGCCTTCGGGTGGTAGACGCTTCCATCATGCCAACCTTGGTCAGCGGAAACACCAATGCTCCAACCATCATGATCGGAGAGAAGGGAGCTGACCTCATCAAGGAAGATTGGGGAGCAGAAGTGAAAAGACGGCAGCAAGACGAGCTCTGAATCAAACAATTTGCAGTTGAACGGATCATATTCTGCGAGTACATCTTCGCCTATTTCTGACACATTTTAAGTTTTGCTATTGTGAATTAAATCGATTCCATACTGACAATAATAAATACCCTTAACACCTCGTCAAATTATGAGCAGCATTTTTTTTGGACACCAGTTACTTAAAAAATCCTAATGATACTGACAGTCAGCTTCATATACTTTAGTTGAATGAAACGTTAAATGAAGGGCAGTTGATGAATTTTTGCCCCCCCCCCCTACACAGTAATTTAAAAGGATGCGTAAATTCCAATAATATAGACATCGGTTATTTTTTAAGTCTTAAAGATAATTGTCAGAAAGTACGTACCAACTGCTTTATAAACAACAAACAATATATGAACAAAACCGGATAGAATCTCTATCACCAGCTGTATATACTATAATCGCAGCAATTATTCCTTCATAACATTTCCAGCGGAATTACCTTGAATATGTTTTTTTTCTATTATAAAAAAAAAGAAAACGAATAACGCCCACTCATAAACAACTTACTCACCCGCATCTAAAAATAAACCCAGCGGTTACGTAACTATAATGCAGCAATTCTAAGTTACATAAGATACATGATGACAAAACATCAAAGAGCTACCTACAGGAAATATTGCCGATTATACCGGTCGGTGTAAACCTACGTGTGAATTTCCTTAAGAGTGATCAACATAAAATGTGACATTGATACACATTTAAATGACGTTAAGCATATAGCTTGGAGCACAAGTCACCCACGCGTTGAGGTCATGCGAAATAATTGCACACGTAACCTCTTGTTAGTTTATTCTTCCTGGCATGCACATGGCAAGGACAAATATTGCGAGCGAAAAATTACTATGATATAACTAAAGCAGTATGGTTAACTCATTGCTTTTAAATTCGACAATTTCAGTCGGTAGGGGACCTGCATCACGCATCCTAGCAGGTAGATCTAGAGCAGTTTCATTTCAACTTTCGCCGGCCTTATTAGGGTTAGACATCACTTTACGCGCACCGCAACCGTGTGTAAATGTCGGAGCACGCATTGGTCAGCAGCATCAGTAATGCCAAATTTCTATATGGAAAGAAGTGAAGGTGGTCGGTAAGACAAACTATAAGATTACAACCTGTCACAAAACCTGTCCATTACGTAGCATCCTAGAATAGGCGCGTAAAAGCACTAAAATTATATGGTCGATATTTACGACACTACCAGGCTATACTGTGCAGTGTGGAAATCATGTTCTGATCAGTGATCACTGTACCGAGAGTAATCAGGACTCATAATCCTTCCTCATAATCAACCCTATGAATCAAACTCATTTTCTCGTCACTTCTTGGCCATTATGTAGGTGAGAAGTCCCACTCATGGAAAAAGGCATGATGATGATGGTACTCTTGACTGCTTTGACCGCTTCTGTTGACATGACGGAGGGATCCAGCCCTTATGGCGAATTCGACTTCATCGTGGTGGGCGCTGGGTCAGCGGGGGCGGTGGTTGCCAACCGGCTCTCCGAAGTGCCCGAGTGGAAGGTGCTGTTGATCGAGGCGGGTGGAGAGGCACCAAGGATGACAGACGTGCCCTTCTTGGCCCTGTTGGGGCAGAGGACACCCATCGATTGGGGATATTACCCGGAGAAAGACGGTCGGACCTGCCTCGCTTTGGACAACCAGACCTCCTACTGGGCCAGGGGCAAAGTGCTCGGAGGAAGCAGCGTGCTCAACTACATGCAGTATGTCAGGGGAAACAGACACGACTACGACCTGTGGAGGTCCCTGGGAAATCCAGGGTGGGGTTATGATGATTTGCTGCCATACTTCAAAAAGTCCGAAGACTATAGCGGTGACATGGATGGAGTGGATATGGAATACCACGGAAAGGGAGGCTACCTGGGTGTGCAGGGATCGGATCCGTTCAAGTCCAAACTGGCGGACATCCTGATAGAAGCAGGCAAGGAGATGGGATACCCGAAGAGAGATTGCAACGGGATGAACCAGACAGGATTCATGCTCATGCAGCGTACCACCAGGGGAGGTGCGCGGTGTAGCACCGCCAGGGCCTTTCTGGACCCCATCAAAGGAAGACGAAATCTCCATATTGCTACTTTTGCACAAGCGCTTAAGGTTCATATTGACGGTCAGTCGTAGCCATTTATCATTGTTCACATATGTTTCTCTGCTAGATCTGTCAAAAACGTTTAGGCCAAACGTATACCCAGGTGAAAAATAACGTGAAAGTAATGCATATCCGTGATGGAGCTGACATCGCCAAATCAGTCATATAAATTGGTAGAAAAATCTAAATCCTAGAGGAATCATGCTACTCACAACCTGTAGTAAATATTCACTACGGTAGTAAGTCTCCATATTCAACCTGCCACTTCTTATTTCAGAAAAGACGAGACAGGCAAAAGGAGTGTTTTTCAGGCATGATGGGAAGGTGTTCCTGGCCCTTGCCCGTAAAGAAGTCATCCTCTGTGCTGGGGCCATCGGATCACCGCATCTCCTTATGCTATCGGGAATAGGGCCCAAGAAGAATATGCAAGACGCAGGTGTCCAAGCGATACATGACCTGCCAGGAGTTGGGCAGAACCTGCAAGACCATGTCGCCACGTTTCTTTACGTGTTGGCCAACACAGGAGGAGCGTTGGAACCATTGAGCGCTCTTCACCCTTTCAGTGTCTTGGTACGTAATCATAATTAGTATGGCATTGAAATATTAACCTGTTACACATGTGCAAAGAGTAAAATTAACTGGACGAGCTTCAAATAGTAGCACTGAGAAATAATGACGGTCTGGATCTTTACAGTCATGCTACATTGCATGTGAAACTTAATACGGTCTAACTTTTACACAAGAAAAGCGAATGCGATGCATGCCGTAACCACGGGGTCGTTCTTAAAAAAACCTCATGTATCCGATTACATACACACATAAATTAAAATTGATTCATTCCTTCGTAGACCTGGATGGCTCATGCTCCCAGTGCCTTGAGCACCCCAGGCGGAGCAGAAGTGATGGGTTTCGTTCACACCAAGTACAGCAATCCTGATAAAGACTGGCCTGACATTCAGATCATCACGATTAGTACATCGCCTTTGGGTGACCCTATGGCGCCAATGAGACCACCATTCGCACTGAGCAAGAAAGCATTCATGGCAGTTTATGGGGATATACTTGAGAGAGAAGCGTGGCTCTCAGCTCCAGTCCTCCTACGACCAAAAAGCAGGGGTCAGCTCTTACTGAAGAGTTCAGACCCCGACGTCCATCCAGTGATATACCCAAACTATTTCACGCACGAGGACGACATGAAAGTGCTAATAGAGGGCTGCAAAATTGCGGAACAAATGACGCGAACGAGAGCTCTTCAAGCAATAAAGGCGGATCTGTGGATGAAGCCTTTCCCAGGCTGCGAGAATCACGTGCCTTTCACCGACGGCTACTGGGAATGCATGCTACTACATCACACCCTGACCGTGTACCACCCAGTGGGGACGTGCAAGATGGGTCATGACAGTGACCCAGGCGCCGTCCTGGACCCCCTTCTCAGAGTCAGAGGAATCAGGGGTCTGAGGGTGGCCGACTGTGCCATCATGCCAACATTGGTCAGCGGAAACACCAATGCTCCGGCCATCATGATCGGGGAGAAGGCATCTGACCTCATCAAAGATTCCTGGCCTCATAAACATGTGACACAAGTAACGTAGGCCTCAAAGAGCTATATTAAAAACCCTCCGTCTGAACACAGTATATTCTCCACATATACACAGCAAATGTCTTTGACAGTTGTCTCCCATCTCTCTCCACCGGTTCACTTATTAAAATCCCCATACTAATGTACTTCTGTCGGCCTGTAACAGTCAATAAATTAAGTACATATGCAATGCCATAGTTTAACTGTCTAATTACGGGGTGTTCTGGGGGGAGGGGGCTAATATGTGTGCACCGTCCAGTATAGGCTTGTTTTCGGCCAACGAGTACCCTGGTGGGAGACTGACCTATAGAGTTTGGACTAACTTTGCATATCACAACAACAACTATTTCTTCAAAACATATGCATCGGAATAATTGACTTGCACAAAAAATCTCATAAAAACATGCAAACATTATTAACCCTAATCATAAATGACCTGCCTACTCGACAGCAGATAAAAATACAACGAGCAATTATTGCGTAACTATAATGCAGAAATTCTCGGTTGCATAAAATATGGCAAAAAAACACTCGTAACGCGGTAAATGTTCATAAAACCTAGTAATCAGCGGAGGCAGGAAGAAGCTAATTCAAAGCAATACTGTATTATGCTGGTCGGTCTACATCCACATGTGAATGTCCTTAATAATGGACAACATAATGTATGACACCACTTATGTGACGTTAAGCAGAAAGCTTGGGTCACAAGACCCCCGTGTGGTCAAGTCATGCAAATAGGTGAACACGTAACCCCTTGTTCTCTCATTCTTCCTCGCATGTGCATGGCAAGGACAAAATGTTGCGAGCGACAAATTATTGTAATCTAATTGAGAAATACGGTGAATTCGTTGCTTTTAAAATCCTTATTTCAGTCGGTTAGAGACCTACTTCACGTATCACAGCATCAGGTAGGTCTGGAGTCGTTTATTCGGACTGTCACTGGCCATAGTGTTAAAAGTTAAACGTTTTATTCGCACTGCAACCGTGCATAGTTAGTCGTAGGACACTGATTACTGAGTGCCGTAACGTTGAATTGTCGTAACTAATGTAAGATTACATACAGGACAAAAACCTCAATAAGGTAGTAATATACCGGTAGTCCTCTACTTACACTGCTAAAATATGAAAAGGCGGGCGTTGAAACCGCTATAGTGTCAGATACCAGTGAAATTCCTATACTGCAGTACTGAGATATTGTAAGTGTAATAATTCTCTGCGTACACGAGGTAGACAGAGAAATGGTTGGTTATCTGCTATCAAATCAACCCTAAGAATCTAAATTCTTGTATCTTTCACGCTCTTCCTTGATTCTGTGTAGGTAAGGAGTCACAGCCATGGAAAGCGGCATGGCGATGATGATGGTATTCTTAACTGCTTTGACCGCGTCTGGTGACATGGCGGAGGGATACAGTCCTTACGGAGAGTTCGACTTCATCGTGGTGGGCGCTGGGTCAGCGGGGGCGGTGGTTGCCAACCGGCTCTCGGAAGTGCCCGAGTGGAAGGTGCTCTTGGTCGAGGCGGGTGGAGAAGCACCCAGGATGACAGACGTGCCCTACTTGGCCCTGGTGGCGCAGAGGACACCCATCGATTGGGGATATTACCCGGAGAAAGACGGTCGGACCTGCCTATCCCTGGACAACCAGACCTCCTACTGGCCCCGGGGCAAAGTGCTCGGAGGGACTAGCGTGCTTAACTTCATGCAGTATGTCAGGGGCAACAGGCATGACTACGACCTGTGGAGGTCCTTGGGCAATCCAGGGTGGGGTTACGATGATGTGCTGCCATACTTCAAGAAGTCCGAAGACTACCAGGGAGAAACATGCGGAGTGAATATGGAGTACCACGGAAAGGGAGGCTACCTGGGTGTGCAGGGATCGGATCCGTTCAAGTCCAAACTGGCGGACATCCTGATTGAAGCAGGCAAGGAGATGGGATACCCGAAGAGAGATTGCAACGGGATGAACCAGACAGGATTCATGTTTATGCAGCGTACCACCAGGGGAGGTGCGCGGTCTAGCACCGCCAGGGCCTTTCTGGACCCCATCAAAGGAAGACGAAATCTACACATCGCTACTTTTGCACAAGTGGTTAAGATTCATATTGACGGTAAGTTAAAGCCAGTCTTCAGGTACCAATACAAAAAAAATTGCCTACCCTAAAGAGTTGTCTGGAAAAATAGCATCACATGCTGCATATGAGCACGCGTCAATTGCGATTTACATTCCTCATATCACCATTGCAGTGAGTAGATGCAATTTTCCACTTTTCATTTCAGAAAGGACGAAACAAGCACATGGAGTGTTTTTCAGGCAAGATGGGAAGATATTTCTCGCCCTTGTCCGTAAAGAAGTCATCCTCTGTGCTGGTGCCATCGGATCTCCGCATCTCCTTATGCTGTCGGGAATAGGTCCCAAGAAGAATTTGCAAGACGCAGGTGTTCAAGTAATACATGACTTGCCAGGAGTGGGGCAGAACCTGCAAGACCATGTCGCCACGTTTCTTTACGTGTTGGCCAACACAGGAGGCGCGTTGGAACCATTGAGCGCTCTTCACCCTTTCAGCGTCCTCGTACGTAATTAATGCACATTGTATACTTCCGAGTTCCGACCAAATATTATCGTATGCATTCAAATCATTCACAGGCATGGTTGGCTCAAATGCCCAGCCCCTTGAGCACGCCCGGTGGAGGTGAGGTGATGGGTTTCGTTCACACCAAGTACAGCAATCCTTCCGAAGACTGGCCTGACATTCAGTTTATCACTCTGAGTACATCGCCATTGGGTGACCCTACGGCTCCAGCCAGACCACCGTTCGCAGTGAGCAAAGAAGCATTCAGTGCAGTTTATGGCGAAATTATGGGTAAGGAGGCCTGGCTCTTAGCTCCGCTCCTCCTACGACCAGAAAGCAGGGGGCAGCTCATACTAAAGAGCTCAGACCCAGACGTCCATCCAGTGATATACCCAAACTATTTCACGCACGAGAAGGACATAAAAGTTCTGATAGAGGGCTGCAAAATTGCGGAGCAAATGACGCGAACGAGAGCGCTTCAAGGAATCAACTCGCAGATATGGATGAAGCCTTTCCCAGGCTGCGAGAATCACGTGCCTCACACTGACGACTTCTGGGAATGCATGCTGCGACACAAAACCCTGACCGTGTACCACCCAGTGGGGACATGCAAGATGGGTCATGACAGTGACCCGGGCGCTGTCCTGGACCCCCTTCTCAGAGTCCGAGGAATCAGGGGTCTGAGAGTGGCCGACTGTGCCATCATGCCAACCTTGGTCAGCGCAAACACCAATGCTGGGGCTATCATGATCGGGGAGAAGGCATCCGACCTCATCAAAGATTCCTGGCCTCATAAACCCGTGGCACCAAGAAAGTAAGCCACCAGGAACTTCTTAAGGCAGTGGTACACAAACTGAATCATTCCGTCCCGAACGTAAACATATTTCCAACAAACACCTCTTCTTCGTAAAGTCTTCTCTCCGACTCCATCACTTCCCTTCTGAATTGTCATTTTACTTTTAGATAATTCGCACGCCACTTGTAAAAAAAATCAATAAAAATAAGCACATGCAATAACACTGAAGTTTGGGTTGGCTTTTACATATTAGTCTACTGCCATTAAAATTTCACATTAATGGGATAATGTGCTGTAATAATACTGCATAATGTGCCACGTTAAAACACAAATACATAATGTAATTCTCGCCCAGTGTCGGTAAAGGCATTATTCATGCAAGCCTTTAAGAGTATTGCATTTTTTTTTTGCAAATGCTACAGGTTCATTACAGATGCAGCGCATATTTCCACGGTGTAATGCTTTACATTGACGTGACCCCCTGCAGAATCAGGCCATCAGCACCGCGAGAACAGAAGTTTCAGTCTTGCAGCAGACAATAGAAAACATGATCATTATTGTTATTCAAATATGGCCATCACCAGCTGCAGAATATATTTAATTTCAGATCTGTAAAATCAATACCAATGCCAGATACTGCATTGTACAATCCCAGAATTTCAACTACGATAGGGCAGCTGCGAGAACACTGACGAGTTCCCGTATCCCATTCAATCTCGATATCTTGACACGAACGGAATGCCATTCTACTACTGGTGAGCCAACCAACTATTGTACTAAGTTCCGATTGATTTACTAAGTTACTATATATATCTCTCTCCATATTTATAGAATAACAACACCAAATAACAAAATAAGTCGGATAACATAAAAAGACACACCATGAAGCCACTTCTCCTCGCCGCAGCTTTGGCGGCCGTGTCTTTGCCGGTCAAGGCAGGCTTAGATTGCGGGACAGAGTCCGAATGTGAGACAGACTTTGTGATCGTAGGGGCAGGGTCTGCAGGGTCCGTAGTGGCTAACCGCCTGTCCGAAATTACCGGCTGGGACGTAGTGGTGATGGAAGCAGGTTGCCACGCATCTATAGTCGCCGACATACCCTACTTGGCCATCTATCTTCAATACACGGCCATGGACTGGTCATATTATACGGAGACTGACGGAACCTACTGTAAATCCATGTACAAAGGGACATGTTACTGGCCTCGAGGCCTGTGTCTAGGAGGTTCTGGTCAGCACAACTACATGCAGTACGTGCGTGGCAACCGTCGCGACTACGACTCATGGGCGTCGCTTGGCAATACAGGGTGGGCCTACGACGACGTGCTACAATACTTCATCAAATCGGAGGACATGCGTCCCAACGGGGTCGACTACATAGAAAAAGAGTATCACGGTACAGGTGGATACATGACCGTGCAGGGAAGGTGCAGGTTTGAGAGCGATCTGGCGCCGAGACTGTTGGAGGCTGGACAGCAGCTGGGATACCCCGTAAGAGACTGCAACGGAGCCAACCAGACAGGATTCATGCTTCTGCAGAGTACTGTACGGGATGGCAGAAGATGCGGTCCCTACGAGTCTTTCTTGGAACCAGTCAAACACAGGCAAAATCTGCATATTATTTGCTATGCTCGAGCAGAGAAAATACTTTTCGAAAATATCGGTAAGTTTGCGTCCTTGTACAATAAAAGTTAAACATACTTCAGTTTCGTTTATGAAATTCACATAATTCTTTTACAATATTTTAACAACTGCATATTATATAGTCTACCGCAGTATTATCACTCGATCCTGTTAGTCACAACGTTGGTAACGTAACCGCTCTAATGTCATGTGCTTATGCTATACAGGTGAGAATAAACGAGCATCTGGTGTAGTATTCAAAAAGGACGGAAAGCGGTACGTGGTAAAGGCCAGAAAGGAAGTTATTCTGTGTGCTGGGTCAATTGGATCTCCGCATCTGCTGATGGTGTCCGGTGTGGGGCCAAAGGAAGACTTGGAACAAGCCGGGGTTACTCTGGTCCACCCCAATGCTGCAGTGGGAAAAAATTTACAAGACCATGTGGCTGCTCCGTTCTTCATCCTAGCTGACCACAACGGCGACCTAGATCCTCTTGCGGCTCTTTCACCCACCAGCGTTTTGGTATGGATTCTAGCCTTCTACTCGCAGTATTCTGCATTCTATAGGCATTCAAATGTTATTTCATTGATCCTGCTCATCTTATGAATTCATTTTGTGCTTGGTTATACTTGGACAGAACTGGACCCTTAAGAAGCCTTCCCCATTGGACTGCCCCGGTGCTTGTGAAGTGATCGGCTTCGTCCACACCCCATCCAGCGACATCTCCAAAGACCCGCCTAACATCCAAATAATTCCCCTAAGCACGACTACCTTCATGGACGCCACATCCCTGACGCATACGCCTTTCTCTATCGACACCGCGACATACCGCAAACTGTACGCGAACTACACGCTGCAGCGAGGAATGATCGGAGCCCCTGTCCTCCTGCATCCTAAAAGTAGAGGCTGCCTTCGAATCAAAAGCGGCAACATTTGGGAGCATCCAGAGCTGACACCCAACTACTTCTACGATCCGGAGGACATGAAAGTCCTGATGGAAGGCTGCAGGATCTTTGTGAACCTGACCAAAATGCCGGCTCTTCAGAAAATCAACGCAAGAGTTGTCGAGACAGCGCCCGAACCTTGCCAGAAATACCCGTTCAATTCGGACCAATACTGGGATTGTTTCATACGACATTTCACATTGACACTGTACCATCAAGTGGGAACGTGCAAGATGGGACCTGATTCAGATCCTGAAGCAGTGGTTAGCCCCAGACTAAGCCTGTACGGGGTTCAAGGCTTGAGGGTAGTGGACGCTTCCGTCATGCCCACTCTGCCCAGCGGAAACACCAACGCTCCGACCACCATGATTGCAGAAAAGGCGTCGGATATGATCAAGGAAGATTGGAAAGAAGAAATGGGACAATGCGACTCCCCTAATGAGCCATGTGTTGAAGCTAGTTGGACCCTCACCACCCTCTTGCGAAACGCACTTTTTCAGGTCATTTTTGCGATTCAGCTGGGGTTGAACGCTGCTGGCCTAACTGATGTATCGATTCAACTCACGGAATTGTTTTATTCAATGTGAATTGTCCGCGGACAGATGCGGAATTTAATAAAGCTACTGAAAGTCATTATTGGTTATTTTGAATTCTGCATGTATAAGTAGCCTATATGGTCGCTACTGTCAGACTTACTGAACTGCTCATTTTTGATGCTTGCAAGAGAAAAGGTTTATTCAGATAAAAATGAGCCCCCCAACCATATGTACAGTACACATCGTCATAAATAATTCCAGGAAAATGTCCTAAATCTGGACAAGTCTCACGGGGCACCCAGTAAGAGCAGTACAGGTAATCTGTGTGTAGGACAGGCATTTTGATTGGTTCAATGCGTAATTATCAAGCTAATTAATGTCAGTTTTAGTGCCCAATATGGCTGAATAATAAGTTGTCATACACCAATGCTATAAAACATCAATGAAAATTACTGAAGGTTTATGTAGGGCAGTGGCAGGCGAGCAATGTCGCTAGGCACATTAAATCAGCCTCGGCAATAACCTTTAAACACATGTAAGACAAGTGGTGCGACTTGTTCTGAAGCTTTGTAATGCACATCTGGCATTAAAAACACAATTACTCCCATTACACAACACTTCATAAATTGATAGCACTGCTTCGTATTTTTTTAAAAAATATGCTCAAACTCGATCAAGTGTTAATATACAAGGTGTTCCAAGTATTTGGCACTGTTAATTAAAAGCTCGAAGCAGTTCCGATCCAGGCACCCTGTTACACAAGGTGTTTCTTACTAGTAGGTCAACCCGAAGTCAATGTATTCCTTGGGTGGAAACAAGTCGAAAATGATGTATGGGGGAGAAATGTCGAGGGACCAACCGTTAACGAGGTAGATGACCAGAAACATTGGCCGGTGGTTGCAGAAGGTGCAGGATATCAGTGGTGATAATCACTTCTGTGAAAGATCCCAACAGTCACGATTTTCACGCCCATATCCTGCTCCTTCGGCATCCGCTGGCAAATGTTTCTGGTCATCTACCTCACCCCTACATTTTCGACTTGTTTTGGCCCAAGGAATACGCTGACTTCGGGTTGACCTACATACGCTTTCTTTTAAAGGACTGGTACTACGTGTTGCACTATTCCTTTACATGAATTCACACATCTGCACCGCCAGAGATGCACAGTATAAAAAGAAATGCATGCAAGAGAAGCATGCAAATGCAAATACTGTAGATTCTTTGAACAAAATATGCAAACCTAATCCTACATATGCACGAGACATGGCTGAACAGTATAGGGCTCAAATGCACAACTTGGCCTGCTTTACCTAATGCCGTGTAAGGGACTGCCTTTTCCTTATCTCAAATCACAAGTTGACACAAAAGGAGTTCATGTCAGATATATAACGATACTGGCGCCTCCAAGGAGAATGCGATACAAACTGCTCCATCACTTCCCGAATGTCTCTCTCAGAGTCCACCAGTGCTTTAGGGTCAAAAGCGCGTACTACTCATATCTCCACATCCTAATCTAAATACTTAGTGTCTCTCTCCAAAGGTGATGGTGTTAACCACACTCTTCGCGGTTCTAGTAGCGTTCCGGTTACCACTTGTGGCGAGATCGGAACATCCGACATTGTACGGTGAATATGACTTTGTCGTGGTGGGTGCCGGTTCATCAGGTGCTGTGCTGGCCAACCGCCTCTCGGAGGTTCCAGAATGGCAAGTCCTTCTGTTGGAAGCTGGTGGAGAGGCCCCCCGAATGGCTCGAGTCCCATTTTTGTCTCCCTTCCTCCAAAATACAGATGTGGACCGTGCCATTTACACAGAACCAGATGACCGCACGTGCCTTTCTCTGACCAAGAAGGCGTCCCTGTGGAGGCGAGGCAATGTCCTCGGAGGATCCAGCGTGGTCAACTTCATGATGTACGTGCGCGGAAACCGTCGAGACTACGACCACTGGGAGTCCCTTGGTAATCCAGGCTGGGGCTACGACGATGTGCTGCCTTACTTCAAGAAATCCGAGGACTTCCATGGAGGTGGAGAGTACACGGGTGATGAGGAGTACCGCGGCAAAGGGGGGTACTTGAGCGTGGAGGGTGCTGAAGCCTTCCAAACTCCGATGGCAGATCTGGTCTTGGATGGTGCCAAAGAGATGGGGTACCAGATAAGGGATTGCAACGGAAGGAATCAAACGGGGTTTATGTTAACACAGCGCACTACTGTCAACGGGGAACGCTGCAGTACGGACAAAGCCTTTCTGGATCCCGTACGCGGAAGGAGGAATCTTCATATCACTACATTCGCTCATGTACACAAAATAATCATCGACGGTACGTTACATTTGGGTTCAAGAGAAATAATCGCTAAGGCTATGTTATTTTTTCTTGCAGAAGCAACAAAAACAGCCACCGGAGTGGTTTTCAAAAGTGGTGGTAAATTACTCATGGCGAAGGCTAAGAAAGAAATTGTTTTGAGTGCCGGATCCATTGGATCCCCACATTTACTCCTGCTGTCTGGGATAGGTCCCACGCGACACTTGGAAAATATGGGCGTTCCTGTGGTGCAACACCTTCCAGGAGTAGGTCGAAACCTACAGGACCATGTGGCCACTATCCTGCAGTTCTTGGCAGAAACGGGAGAAGACTTTAGTCCTGAAAACGTGTTGCATCCACAGAGTGTCATGGTACTGTGGTTGATTATACAACTCCATCGAAACACATAAGTGACACAATATCTTATCCAGAAAAGTTATCAGACATGTGTGTCATATCAGTCAAGTTCACACAGACCTTGTGGAACTAGAAGTTAAATATTAAATTGATATTGGTAGGGTACTCCATCCATCATACAGCCTTATAATGCTCATCTCTAATTGTTCGCAGAACTGGTTACATCACATGCCCAGTGCATTGAACATCCCCGGATCAGTTGAAACGACGGGCTTTGTGAACACAAAATTCAGTGACCCGGCTCAAGATTGGCCCGATATTCAGATCACTACTGAGAGCAGATCACCACTGACAAACGCGGGACTGATGGACAATCCGCCATTCTCTATTGAAAAAGAAGCATTCCGCACAGTTTACTCCGAGGCAATGGGCCAGCCTTCATGGATAGCATTTCCTACCTTGTTGCGTCCACAGAGCAGAGGGCACCTGCAACTCAAAAGCACTGACCCTGAGGACAATCCCATCATCTTTGCAAATTACTTTGATGACGAGAGAGACTTGAAGGTCCTCATTGAAGGAGTAAAAATTGCTCTAGAACTCTCCAAAACGAAACCGCTGTATAGTATTAACACCACTATTTGGAAGAAGCCTTACCCTGGTTGCGAGAACTATGAATTTGATTCTGACGAGTTCTGGGAATGTCACCTGCGACACATGACACTGACTTTCTATCACTATTCTGGAACATGCAAGATGGGGCCTAAATCTGATGAATATGGGGTACTTGATTCGCGACTCCGAGTAAGGGGTATCACAAGTCTCCGGGTGGCAGATGCTTCTATTATGCCAACATTAGTCAGTGGGAATACCAATGCAGCCTCTGTAATGATTGGTGAAAAATCAGCTGATTTGATCAAGGAAGACTGGCTTCTATAAGCATGCAGGACTATGATTGAAGAAATCGAGTCAGCACCCGATTGACTCAGTTTCAGCATTATTTGTTGGTTGTAATGAAGTGCCAAAGTCTAATGCAGTAGATTAACTAGAATGGCCAGCTATGGAGCTAACCCTCTGCTAACGGATTTGTTATAATTGTCGAATCCTAATAAATATATACCCTTCTTAAGATGTACCTTGCACTACTAACAGCTTTTTACATACATTTCCACTGCCAACATGACACATTCACACAGCACAAATATCAGCAATCAAAGACCTGCTTCAATTTGGTTCATGGTAGTGAAAAATAGGTATCAACCAGGTACTCACCTCAATCCCTTCTCTGTTGATAATGGAGATGTCCATCTTCATGATGGCGCCCTTGATGGTCCTCGATGGCGGCAGCTTGGTCATACCAATGTTGATGGCGTTGGAACGCTTTGGATCCAGAACCGTAATTTCCTTGGCCTTGTTCATCTCCTGCTGCTTCTGCATGGAGAAGTGGCAGTGTTTACAGACTAAACACAAAGAAAATTTCCATAAAGAAGAAACGATTTGAGGTTACAAATAGCTCTCCCAGTCTAAACATCCTTAGCGTTAACTTAGCGCTAGCTTAGAGTTAAGTGTGAAAAATGAGCAACCCAAAGGGCACCCGTTCTCGTGTCAGCATCTGTTAGTTGGGTAAGCTCACAAATGGCAAAGAGTGTCTGTGATGAGTTGTCATTGCAAGTTAAACATGTTTTGATGTTTAATGGAAGGTGAAAGGTGTAGTTTGTTGTGGTATTCCCTTTTGCCACTTAGAATGTAATGCTTTACCATCATGATTGCAATTAGAAATGAAGAGCCCAGCTTACACAATTATTTTGAAATGCATTCTTTGCCTCTTGAATCTCAACCAAGCCCCTTTCCAAAATCTACAACCACCACCATACATCCATTTGCCAGCTAGCTGTAGCTACTCACCTCCTACATGTTATGAAGCCACATCGATGCGGAAGAGAAAGAATTGGGACGATTAGGAGAAACAGCCAAGCAGCCAATCCATACAAAAGTCAGCTGCCCAACCAACCAAGTTGTGGGTGGCTGCTTCTACTACTTGCTCAAGTACCCAAAGTTACCAGCAGATTAATCTAGCTGCACAGAAGCCATTGTGTGAGATTAGCAAATAAAATAAAACAATGTTGAAACCGAAAAAAATCTGCACTGCACATGAAAAAATAAAATAAAGAGTACAAGAGATTAGAACAAGAAGTTATGACAAATACAGCCCTCTCATTTGTTTCACAGAGGCACAGCTCAACCTCATTATTGTACAGTATCCTGGCCATAAATAAGATGGCATAGTATGGAGTTACCTCTTCTTTAAAAATTGATATTACAATAAGAGGCCTGTAAATGTAAACCTTTGAAGTACTGTTCAATTTACAAAACATGTAAAGGCATAGTTAATAATATCTACATCATAATTAGTTTCTTTTAGTAGCAACCACCCACCTTGAATGTTCTGAAATTTAAATCATGACCATTTGACACAAAATCGAAGCTTAGCATTACATGCACATCGACATCCCACCTTGCTGAGGAGATCCTTCGCCCGGTTCTCAAAAAGGTGCTCCAGCCTCTGCACGTCAAGTTGGACAGGAGTGATGTCATCCCAGATGAGTCCCGATTTCTGCAACTTGACTGCAGCACAGGGGTCATCACGTACCTCCTTCCAAAAGAGCTTCACAGTCTTCTTGGTCTTCTTTGGTGGAGGTGGTGGCTGAGGCTGAGCTGGAGGCTGAGGCTGGGAGTTGGCATTTCGCAGCCCCGACCCACACAATTGGTGGTGCCTCAAACTAACACCAAATGACGAGTTTGAAGGTGTTGTAGGTGTAGAGGGAAGTGCAGGAGGGACCTTAGCAGGTGGAGGAGGAGGAGGTGCAACCCCTGGGGGCGGGGGAGGGGGAGGGGGAAGACCGTTGGAAACAGCTTCTGAAACCAGCACGCTCACATCGTCCTCTGATTTAAGGTCACTAAAGTCCAGGTCACACAAGAACAGTGGCCGTGTCAAGTTGGTCACAAGGCTCTCCCACTGTAACTCATTTTCTGACTTTTTGGGTGGCTCAGGTTTGCCTATATCTAAAGCTGGAGGGGAAGTTGGAGCCTTAAGGTCAGGCCGTGACTTGGATTTTGCAAGACCCTCTTTGGCTTTAGATATGATTCCGCTCAAATCACCAATGCGAGCTGCCTTCTCTTCAGGTCCCGTGCCCTGGGGGCTCTGGCCTGCTGAGAGCTTCTGGGTGAGATCTTTGACTGTGTTCTCACGAGTCAGCTGGATGACTTCAGCAGGTGGAGACAGGCCTCCAACTTCACTTTCCTTGGCCCAAGACTTGCCCTGCCGGAGCAGCTGCAAAGGTGGGACGCTCTCTGGCACTCCATTCATCTCCTTCTTGCCAGTTCTTCTCAGCAATAGCCCCACATCCTTTCTCTCTTCTTGATGATCGCCATAAACCTGCCTCCTAGTGATGCCTGAAATTTCATTTATGGCTCAGTACACTTTTCACCACCATCACACTGAATAACAAATCATGGTAATATATCCTTCTGCATTGTGATACCTGAGGAATGATTCCAACTAATTATTTTATCTCACTCTTCATTATGAATGAAATCAAATGTAACTAAAGTACATGTCCAAGTTCATAAAATTTTTATAACAAATCAATCAGATGATTTCGTAAAAGGAGTTTCCACAAATAACTGGTATTTTTTCACAACTATTCCAGAAAATTATGGTAACTCTTTTGTGAAACTTTCAATGTTCTTTGCCAGTTGTGCTAAATCCTGTTTACTTGATCAACTGTCACAATGAAGAGTACTGTACAAGCAATTATTCATCCTAGATACATTCTTTGTAGAAGTCCTTGTAAGCCAACTTGCAAGTATCAATACATGGGGACATTTTAACATGATCCACTATTAACACAAAGAAAGGGATGAGTAATCACAACAGAAGCAGAGCACAGCAGCACAGTAAGAGAGACAGAAAGAGAGAAATAAAGGCAGAGGAACAGGTGACACGGAGGAGCATCTCACTAACTTTCAGAGACGGGTTCAGGGTCTGAACCTCCTGAGTTCTGGGCTGCGGAACGTAAGAAGGCGGCACTCTCCTGCTGCTCCTTGAGAAAGCTCCTCTGCCTCTGGACACGCTCCCTCCTCCGACGCAATGCAGGCGTCACCCCAGCATCTCCCACTGAGGGAGGGGCACTCTCTGTCAGCCCATACCTTCCCCTTTGCTTCGCCAACCCCAACAATGGAGGCAAGATAGGCGGATGCTCGACTGCAGCCATTCAGAGGTGCTTCACACTCTTTTGACTGTGGTTGCCTACTTTTCTATGGTGGACACCACTTGCAACACTAGCTCGCAAGGTCAACAGTGCAATTCAATAGTTGAAAAATAGCTTATTGAGTGGCTGTTGGAAATGGAGTCCACAATGTTGCCCAATTGAAACAAGTGTTTTTGTGGGTTTTTTTGGTACACATAAAGGCAAGTTATGTGATTGCTATTGGACATGTCATCAGTAATATTGCATTACTCTTATAAATACGCTACTGCAGAGGTGACTTGTGGAAAGAAATTTTCTCCATCACACTTACATTAAACCAATCTTAAGTGGCAGATGTTGCCATAGTGTGACACCTCCACAAAGTTTTACCCTTAACTGCAATGAAATATCTTCAGGCAACTTATGTTAATGTTCATGATTCCATTGTGTCCCAAAAATCAGAAATGTATAATAAAATGCACACATTTTGCTTATGAAAATCTAAAAATTATGACATTATCTTTGGCTACGTCAGTAATCATAAGATAAATGTAACTTATAACATAAGCTGAGGAAGTGTCCAAATAGCTGACATATTAAATGTGGGCCAGGGTTTCAGCTATTGACTTTGTAGTGTGGTCTGCCAAGTTAGAGGCATGTGCAAGGTGCTCGAAGCAAAAAATAAAAATAAATAAAGACTAGCTGAGGGAATTGCAGCTGCTGCATCAAGCGCCATGACTCCATCTAGAAATTACTCACCTGATCTGTCATTGCATGACCCATTCATGTGGATGGCTATGGAGCGATCGTTGGGGGCTGGGGATGCAGAGTGACTGCTGGAAGTTTCACTTGAAGAACCTGACTCCTCCCGGGACACTCTCCGGATCTGGTTTTGCTGCGGGGTCACTAGCACTGGTCCGCTAGAATTATTATTATTAGGAGAGGAATATGAATTGGTTGAGTGCCGTCTGGACTTGCGCCGTTCTGTTGATTCCACATCTAGGACTGACTTGCGGCTCTTCAACTTTTGCCTGAAATTGCATAACATTAATGAGTCACCACACTAACAGTTGTTTTAATGAATGTCAGGAACAAACCCCTTAAACTAATTTCACAAACAACAAGCAAATAAAATTTGTACCCTTAATGCTTCTAGTGTGGTTCTAGATTATTACCTGGTGGAATCATCAAGTTTAATGGGAACATTTTCTTCTTCACCATCTTCATGCCTTAGCACAGCCTCGTAAAGTTGGAACTGACATAGCAGGTCCAAATCTACACCAGGTTTGGACATGTAGCAATGGATAATCTGCTCCATTCCCTGCTCTTCCATCTTGTCCACCTGGTCATAGTAGGTGTCCTGGTCATTAGTAGCATTCAGCACCTTATTGACCAGAGTCATAGCAAACACCAAGAGCTCAGTGTCAGTGGTGTCGTTCTCCTTCAGTAACCTCATGACGTTGTGCCATGGCAACAGTCCTGCTCAGAATAAGACTCATGTTAAAGCTGTGTCTTACACCTCATATTAAAATACTCTCCACTCACCTCTTGAAGTATCCACTGAATGAACAGCACGGATGAGAAGCATGCAGTTGGACTCCACATACTCCACAAACACCAGCAAAAGCTTGAGAGCTGTTTTGACTACTAGGCGGAACTTGCTTGCTACCAAGGAGTAGAGCCACTGGACTGTCTCATTGTGTTCCATCACCCCATTCATGCCATCGACATACAGCATTACCTGACCCAGAGCTGCAATGAATAAGACATAATTATTCAGACTTTCACATTGGTAAAACTTGCCAAATGTCCTAATATTGCCTTGTCATTACTGAAAAGTGAGTCAAACTGCAAGTTTATAGTCTTCTTGGTACATTAGATAAGTACTATCAAGATTATTTACTCTTGGTACTATCAATACTCTATACAGTATTATGATATTTTGTAATACGCACATGCCAGCCAATGTTTTGTTACCTGACATTCATGTCTCATCATCATAATTATGTTGTAGGAACTGATGTATCCTTATTGACTGAAATTATTCATATTCATTGTATCCAGATCTGCATTTGGAGATGCCATGCATTATGCAGTAATTACAGTGCACATTTTCATGCATATTTGACTCCAGTGCTTTCAGTATTCCCCAGTGCATTTCAGTACTAAACAGAGAACCAACCAGGCATACAGAGTAACACTATCCAGTGTTAAAAACTCAATATAACCCTGACAAAACCTATCTTCCCTGAGTCTCTTCAGAGATAGCAATTTTGTAACCCCTCTGTAACTGCCTATTTAATTTTAAGAAGAGCTAAATAGATAAATGCAATATCATTACGTCATACTATCACACTAAGACTAAGTTACAGCTCCAAATCGGAAGTTCATTTCTGGACCAAATAAACACTATCAAAATGTGTAATCATGACGAACAATATCAAAATTTATGGTGCCCAAATTGAGTTACGAGGTATTCCCAGCAAAGAACCACTGTTTTGGTTTGAGAAAAGTTTGAAGAATCCTTGAGTTACAAACTAGTTAGTAAACATGAGTTGCACATGGTGTTGAGATGAACATGTGCATAATCAAGGCCAGTCACACACTTTCTAAATAATACATTAAAAGTAGGAAAATAATGTCATTGAAAAGCAGGTTAGTCTGGATTTACACAAGGTCAAACATAACTTTCGGTGTGCTTCACTGATCAAAAATAACATTAAATGCAATATATCTGTTTCCCTGATTTCTTGTCATTGCTCATCAATACTCCACCTAAGACAACACACTTGCCTCTCAATATGTAGTTTTGATAATTTTGATCCGCCTCCGATCCCACTTTCATAAGACACGCCAGTCCCTCATTCTGCACAAACTCATGCACCAAGTCCTTGTCCTCCTGAAAAAATTGAAACGACTTTAGTACGCACCCTGTACATCACTCCTCCCAACATACCTGGAAAATCTGCTTGAGAGAAAAGAGCGCCCTTCGTAAGTCCCTCCCTTCAGAATTGAGCAGCTTCTCTGAAATGACAAGAAAATATCCCAAATGATTTCCCATCATATAGGTTCAGCGTCCTTTGATTTGTCATCCCATAGAAATGTGAAATCCACTTTCCCCCATGTAAAGAACAGCTGCTTGGTGGACTGAGACCTTGAGGTGGACTTGAGAAGGTGGGGGTGTTGGGCAGGTGGAAGGGAGTGGTGTTGTGGAGGGGGACACCCGGGCCTGCCACGGGTACCAAAAGGGACAGTGCAAGGCGGATTCTTTTCCCACACTCCAAGGAGAAATTAATTTCCCATGCTCCAGGGATTCACGCCTTCCAGTTCTCCCACCACCTACGCACATTTCATCGTCTCTCCCCCCAAAAAGACACGCAACTGTCTCAACGTCATCAAATTGNCCCCCCCCCCCCCCCCCAAAAGAGGGGTGGTCCTGCCCCAAAATCCCCCTCGGTTGCTGACTCATCGCATTGAACTATTCTTTGTCCCCTACCCTGCTCCCATACTAATAAATCAAAGGTCCTCGGTGGTAAAGGCGACGCCTACAAGGTCCTCAATCAGCATCGCGTCCAGACGTACGGCAGACGAACTGCGTTTAGCCCCGTGTTAGAGGCGGCAGTTACCTCCCTCATGAATTGATTGGCCGCATCTGTTGTTTAGCAGGTGAATCAGGAAAGGTGGAGGATTGGGTGGGTGGAGGAGGACCCAAGAAGTTTGGACCGGTTCCCCGAGACTCTGGTTGGGAAGCATCTCTTCCTCTTCTGGGAACTGGGCGCAAAACAGACACGCAAACTCACCGATGATGGTGTGAACCCGCACCGATAGTTGAGTCCGTAACACGATGGCATTCTTTCGGCTGTAATGAAAAAAAACAACACTTTACTGACACACTGGCACACGTTTAATTCTGGTTTAACATGACTTATGGCGCCAGGAACAGGATGATGGGTTCCATCAGGTGACCCCATGACAAGGAAGGATGGGAGTTGGCAACGGGGCCTACACGTGCTTCACGGCTTAATTGCTTCTATTTATCTCTCTGAAAATTTCATGCAAGAAGCTGAAGAGATTAACTCACTTGTTCTGAAAGCCCTCGAAGTCTTCGTGCTGCTCGCTAATCGACGCCTCCAGGTCCAAGTACGTGCCGTAGTCTCCGTCTTTGTACAGCTGAAGGGCTGTGTCATCCAGCTGCAGAGCAAATACAAAAGGGGGTTAACAATGCATGTACACGCCCACTGCTTCTTAAAAAGTAACAACAACAATCACGCTCGTGCCTGCGATTTTTTTTTGCCTATTCACACGATGGAAATCACTAACTTGCACGTCCTAGATCTCTCTCGTCAGTTTTCCACACCAGTGATCTAATAAAACGACAATTTCCATGAAATTGTGCACGTTTAAGTACAGTTAGGAACTGGATGAGAAGGCCTGGGAAAGGTCGCTCTGGTGACCTCTTCTTCCGACGCCTGATCGACTACTGCGATGCCCTGGAGCTAAAAGGCGTTCGTTATGTCGAGTTACACCGGTACGGACTTGCTCTACAAATACTACCGTGTACGACCTTCTTTCGAAAGACCACATGGCCTCGCTCGCCGGAAGTGGTTTTTCCCCATTCCACGCATTTCGTCAAACTTTCTGTTCCTCATCTCCTTGTTTACAGCATTCCCGAGATATACGCAGGTTGTTTTGTAGGTATATGGCCAGATATGAATGAAAAGAAATGAAGGATGATGCACTCATGTGTGTAGCATAATAGCTTGCATAAAGCATCGTAACATGCTGCTACAGCACATTTATTATTACTTTATAACCCATATACTCGAGTGACACTGCACACTATAGAACAATGCAGTCCGTTAGATTGCTACTTCAAATACTTGAACCTTCGACAGTTCAATGGCAAATACCTTTGGTATACACTCTGAGTATTCGTATTATTGTATGGTGCACCTCGATGACCATATTCAACTCCAAGGCAGGATCACTTTTCCGCAAGATCGAGGGCAAAAAAAGTGTCTTTTACATTGACCTTCAATGCGAATAGGGGCCAACAGCTAGTTGAACAGGTTCACTGCTCATATAAGATTGCGGAAGTCCGTATGGATACGATATTGTATTGTACATTATTTGCCGAGCGGCTGTCGTACGCAATACTGCGAGTTACTTGCAAGTTATTACCGGAGTTCTGCCTCCTTTGACCCCCGACTATCAACTATGACCCCGGTGCCCCTTTGTTGAAGTCATATCCACCGAGATTTATGTTATCGCATAAGAAATGACTCACAATCCGGTTATACACAGCCAAGCCGTCTAATTAGAAAATCCTCTTTCAGGAGATAATACTGTTCTAGGAATTCACGATCATACGATATCCAGTTCTAATAAAAAACAGTTCGGCATCCCATATTTATCTTATCCAATGAAGATGATATCACCCACTTTTTTCCAAGCCCGCAAACAAGGACCGGTAGCCTTCAAAAAAGGCGTGGAAATTTATGATCAAGTCAAATGTCAATGCATATCCAGTAAATCATTTATCACTGACTCGAGCAAGGATCTGGCGACCACAATGGAGTGGAAAAGCGACCGAAAACACCGCACAATTCTGCATGACTGACTCTAGCAAAAGGACATGAAGCAGAGAATGGGACGCCCCAACGGTTGTAACGAGTAGACCTAAGAACAGAAAAAAAGCAGTCGGCAAAATAGCTTTTGTAGCGCTCCGACTCCACTCTATTATTAGCTTGTAATGTTTACTCGTTCAGAAGAAGGCGACCATTTAAACACACACATTAGCCATTGTGCACCTCCAGACTAATTTTCCCCAGAGGTGACACTTCACAATCTGAGCAGAGTAGGACAAATTCGTGCGCATGATTGCAGATGCACACCCCCATGACTAGTCTCCATGAGAAAAAGCTGCACGCCTGAGTCGCGCAAATCAAACTGGTCCATCGGACCATACTTTTGCACCGCACGATATAGAAGCAGATTTGTGATCTTGAGTTGCCACCACGCCCTGCCCCTGCCTCCTTCCTACACATACACATACAACGTCACGAAAGCATGTTCCTATTGTCATTGATTGCCTCATCGCATCGTTGCTTACATGTCCAAACATGTCGAGCACGGGTGTAATCCCCATTGTCTCCAGGAGCTGTGTAACATTATAGTGAGTCACATGTCATTGTGCTTATTGGTGTGCATGTCATCCCGGAAATAGACAGGAAGGAGGTGAGGACCTTCTGGCAAAAGTTTGGCGACCACACTTGGCTCAGGATCAGAACCGGGCTTAGTCAGCGTCCTGGACCAATTTCGGGGCGGGGCGGGTTCCTATTCGCACAACCTTGAGAGCCTCGAATAGATGAAGTCAACCAAGCTCTTCTCCACCACCAGACACAGAAAAAGAATTTTTTGGACCAGCAGCCACGCAAAAAAAAATTCTTAAGAAATCACTCCAGGGAGCCACCGGCTCATTGTTCTTCATCAGTCTTAGAAATGCCGTCATGGTACCTGTTGGTCTTATGCTTTCTGTACTGTACGGCGACTAACGATGCAAATAAAAGCGGCGGCATTGCATAAGCACAGGCAACGCATAAAAATTACAAAGAGAGGTGGGAAGTTAGGGAAGTCATAAAATATGCAACCGACATGTACGGCCCCGTTTTAAATATTCACCGGAGAGTTACTATTTCCGAGTTTTCCTAGTGACACTCTGGGAAATAATAAATTAGGAGTAAATGGGGGCCATGTGCCCGTGGTGCAATGCCCTGGGCCAAACCACCAGCTCCAGAGCTGGATGCTGTTTGGTTATCGGTTAGAACAACCTGGGACCCAAAGCAGAATCATGGGCCGAGTGGGTTGGAGGTCAAAGCCCGCGCCCAAAGCATCTCTTCAGACAAGAGAATCAGGCTTGAGGCAGGGTCTCTGATCCTCTCGCACTTTTTTTTTTCCTTTGCACAATCATGCAACGCCTTGCCAATATCTTCCGCATCCAGTAAGAAACCCGAAACTAATCTGATCAATTGGCACAAATTACGGCTATTGTTCGTGGCACCCGCAAATTTTCAGGGTTAAATACCACTCATTTCGAATGACATCACGGTTATGTAACCATATTAGAATGGTTTATTTCAATCGACGAAATGTTTCCTCGTTGTCACCCACACCTGTCCGGGACCTACTCCAAATTTGTTACCAGGTGGGCATACATCAAAACAACTTCTCGTTGATTAGATCTTTCCTGTTCGCATACTGATCTTTTCCTTATCGTCGCTGGCCACAGATATTGGCATGAACGACCATGGTACAAACTCTACGACACTTATGACGCTAATCTTAATTGACACCGCGCACATTATGTCACCGCCATCTGTCAACTAAATTAGCACCGTGTCACCGGGTGCCAATATGACACCTGATTGTCAGAACATGGAAACCCCATCGGCCCGGAATAATCGTCCAGGAATTCTTGGATGGTCTAAGAAGAAGAGGGGGGGCCTGCGCTGATCGTCCTTGAAAACGGGCTGATCTTGGGAGTTGATGACCGGAGAAAAAAGAGTAGGAGTAGGTAGGTAGGTAGGTTGGTCGGTAGGTTGCCCAGGTGAGGGAGGAGAGGGTTTGGAATCCTCCTTGAAACAAGCCACGTTGCCCAAGACTCACCCGATGTGGTGCTCGAAGAATACGGTGTACCGATGCTACTTGATTGATGAGGGGCAGACTCAGGCTGAATGAATACAGTGGCGGCCTGGTGGGTTCCGGAAACACGGTGGAACACACGAATGGATCCATGTCGTTCAGATACTGAACGCGACATGTCAACACATCCATTTTGCATACTGCCCGTACACTCACACTCAAATGACCGGCACTACCCGGCAGTGTTGCTGCCAGCCTGGGCTGGACTACACTGACTGCTCAACAGCCTGTCCCACGCGGCTTACCCCCGTCTGCTCCACCCCGCTACACCCCCAACCACTCCAGCCCCACTTCTATTATCCGGAGGGAAAAACAGGGGAGAAACCGGGAAAAACCTCAACAACACTACCAGCCGGCTACAGTATCCGGGAAATCTTCCAGCAACATATTATCCGGCTAAGTTTACACGACCGATGAATTCCCCCAAATTCGTGGGTTATTTGTAGTTTGTTTGTATTGGCGACATGTTCCTACTTCAGTTCCCATATATTACTGGCCATGAGTGTAGCAGTGGTGGTCCCTGGTGTGATTTTTTCAGAATAAATTACATCTTTGTTTAGAGCTACAAGGACGTTAGACCTTTACGACTGAGTGTACGGGCTTTGGAATGATCCGGCGACGTAAAGGAAAGGGACGCCACCTGAATGGCACTTGGCTTCAGGGGCCTTGAAGCCGGCGTGACACGCCTCGAAAACCTCAAATTCCACAATTGCAAGTCTTGGCCCTGCTCACTCCCCCCCCAAATTTCAGTCATTTCAGTCGAAAGAAAGTATAAATCGTGATTGAAAGTACCAGCCGCAAATTGCCGTAAAAAGGACGTAGTGACAGACGATGCGTCAACACTAATATTACTTTTGGTAATTCAATAGGCTATAAAAGCCAGATTAAAAAATGACCTTACCATCCAATAGAAAAATGTATATATGTACGGCTCAGTAGCCTGCAGCATTTCCATCTTATCTTGAACAGCTGCATGGTATGCCTTCATTGCTTATACGTGTAGAGATAGTGTGTAGATTTGCTCCTGGCAAATGACCTTGCTGCAGGGTTCATCCTATGGACAACTATGTGCAACTCACGATTGTTTACATTGCATTGCTCATTGCTTGTGCCATAACTTTTAATTATACCACTTATTGTTGCTTAAATCACGCAGGTAAGGTCATCAGGTAAGGCAACTGGTTATTTCTACTAAACGATAACAGCGAGTAATTTAATCTTCATTAAAGTGTGGTTCATTACTTAAGGCGCTAAAGCAACTTAAAAGGGGGGTTGTTAATGTTTCATGTGCCTAGTCGAGGTCAGGTTGTACTGGATAAGATGAGCTGTCGCTGTGTCACACTGCTCGTGTATAAGCATAAAATTTTTATAAATCTACGGCACAGATTTTTGTAGCGCAGTGTAAGACGATGTAAGCTTGTCAAGTGCGTAAGTGAACCTCCGTGTATCCTAATCTAGTATAATTTAAGCTGCCGGCTGCAGTGCGGATGTCTAGGTTTCGTATTCAGATTGCGGATTAGTCAGCTCATGAATCACTAGTCTACAATTTACAGATTAAAACCACAAAGGGGAACCTATTGATAACAAATGTTTTTAAACTATATATTTTTTAATTGAACACTGTTGTCTGGCCATGATAAATTCCCAACTATCAGCTAAGTACAGTACGTAGTGCAGTATAAAGATCATCATTTCAAACGGTTTTTCTTAACGTCCCCTCGCATCTCAGCTTCTGGGTCTGGACGAATTAGAGCCCTTGTCACATTTGAATCAATTACTGCTCCTTAGCTGCAAAGGAAACTGTTCACAGGACTGCGACAGCAGTCAGGAAGCTTCCCTGCCACACAGTTGCGTCATATCCTTCACGAGTTTCCTAACATATGTGCCTATAATACATTATTTCTACGTATGTTTTCGATGTACCCAGTACCTGCATCCTGCCATGAACCTTATACACTATATCACAAGCTTGTCACTGTATACTGTACGTGTCTTTATAAATCATTATAATCTGACTATAACAAGTGGATCTTGTTGTCACATGACAGGCTTGACATTACTGCATTATCTAATAAGGAACAGGCCTATGTAAAGAGAGCACATACTGGATTTAGCAAGCTCACCTTTCCTGCAGATTTTCTACGGGCGGGGAAAACTGTGCCATCTTTGCTGAATCTCTGCAAAACTGGCTTTTGGGCAGTGCTGTCGTGAATTTTCACCGAAGCTGCATCCACTTCTACAGCTGAGCTGGAGCCTGAGCTGGATCCTTGACTTGCTTTTGATCCTAGATAAAAATGTAAGCCGTGGTAATCGGATAGAATCAACTAATAATGCAAACTTAAATCGTGCTCAAAATCTCACACTACAAGCACTAAAAGTCTAAAAGGACTGTTATCCATGATAACACAAGTCAATTATTATCAGATGGACAACCATAATAAATATTCATGGAATTTAAGGAAATGACCTCCTGAAATGCAGTAAACAAATCGTTTGGTCAATTAGGCGTGCAATATTTTGGTTGCCACATTACAGAAACAAGGTCTTTCCGTCATCGAGCAGAACAGACTAAGCTTGACACGTGAGTCATGGTGTGTCACCTGGAACGTTCCCCATGGCCTAGCTCTTCGCTCTTTGCGTTCGGAGTCACATTTATAAATGTAACACTCCACAAAAACAATTTCGCTCGTACAATAAAACGGACAATAAATTATTTCACATAGCAGGTCAGCGAGGCGTGACAGTTGCAATGGAGAGCTGTTTTCCTTAACTTAGATATCACTTGATGATGGGATGAGATAATTTTAACAATTCAAAATTAGAATTTTTGCATAAAATCAGACCAGCGGGTGTTATTTTATAGCTGTATGTAAAACTACCGAAATCTTTTAAAATCA
This sequence comes from Catajapyx aquilonaris, assembly GCA_000934665.2. Lineage (NCBI taxonomy): Eukaryota > Metazoa > Arthropoda > Diplura > Dicellurata > Japygidae > Catajapyx > Catajapyx aquilonaris. The sequence goes on along the minus strand of KZ538868.1, from coordinate 142,404 downwards.
CCCTCACTACGCCATGTTTTACGTCACAATTACGCACACTTATGCTCCAAGATTCCAACAAATGATTTCCTACGCCCACAAAAGAAACGCCGGAATCTATTTCCGAACAACCTCAGCCGGATCTTACTTGGAATATGACTAAGGCAATGAAATTCAGTTTTAATGTTACGACGAACTTGTACAAAGCAAGCGACATAATTTGCAAGTCGAAACACTTTTTTTAGTGCGAGCTGTATGGAAAATCCCCCATTACATATGCACCAGGGTGTTCCTATTGAAACATTTTAACGATTTTGCACTAGGTCGCTTATTTTTAGTGACTAACAAAAGTATTATCTACCAATGTTAGGCTGAAGGGAATCATCAATAATTCTAGTGTTGAATTGCGATGAATTTCCAATTATATGTCAAAAGATGCTGAAACCTGTTTCAATAACTATTTCTATCCCACCACTGGGACTTGCCACCAAGAGATATGCTCGGTACCACTGACCTCATCACCTCCATAAAATCTAGAATGTGACGGTTATAAAATCGTTGGGCAAAATTAGAACTGCCGACTGTGCGAGTCTGTCTCACCCCAGGGGGTTGGGGATGACAGTCGTGATTGTCCACGGGCCAAATTACCCAGTCTGTCAGACTCCCATCTATCATAGTTAGCCTGGAGAGAGGTCAAAGCCCAGTGGTTCAGCAATAGAATAAGAGCAGGATGGACTGTACAAGAAGTGCAATGAAGCTGTTGGGTGGGCACACTCCTGCTATTAATCAAAAGGACTGTCCTCTATTGCACACACTTTCATCCACTTCCAATTGGCTGAACATGCTAGTGAAAAGTTACGTGCTCATAAGTGACGAAAATAATTCCTCTAAAATCAGATAGCAATAATTTAGTATGCAGCAAGTAAATCTGCTTACCCCTGCGTGAGTCCTTGCGATCGTCATCTGACAGCATGGCCTCGAAAGCATTAACTGGTGACACGCTGCCCAAAATATCATCGATGTTGGTCATGTTCCCAATGAACAGGTTGAGATTCTTCTGACGTCTGGGACGGCCGCCACCCACGCGCTTCTGGGATGGAGATGCAACCACTCCGCCAACGGATGCTTTCGGATCGGTTGGTGAGGCCGGTTCCATCCCTTATTACAAAAGTATATCAAGACATGGGTCAGAAATATGCAGGTTACATGTAGAAGCCTAAATTCGTACCTTTTGAACCTGCTTGGTTGTCCTTTTTGGCAGATGGAGGAGGTCTTTGGCTCACAGGTGGCACCTCAGTTGGAGGACTCTCTAGGCCGTCAGGGCTAGTCCTGGTTCCCAGAACGGCCTTTGGAAGCGGTTTCTTTTGGGCCTGACTGGCAGGAGCATCGTCTTCAGAAGATGACTGAAATAAGTGATGCAACAATGTATTTCATTCGAAGTATAACTCAGGGTGGGCTGTAATACCTCCTCAGAAGAGGACTCGGAAGAATCTGCAGCATCCTTTCCACTTTTGGTCTTTGATGTAGTAGGAGAGTCAGACGCCTTCTAGAAGAAGTAGGCGTCAGTAACTTTTAAATTGGTAAAAATAAATCCATAATATCTACCTGATTCTTAGCAGCGCCTGCCACATCATCGCAGCTTGCAAGCCACCACTCTCTTTGTCCCGATTCTTGTCTTCGTGGCCAAGATAACACTCCACTGGCAGCCTGGATGGCTCTGGACAAGAAGGATGTCTGCTTCGGTTTGGGAGACGCAACACCAGAGGTTTCCTGTTGTCCAGTTTCTTCCTTGTCCAGAGAAGAGCAACTGCTCCTGCTGGACTTGACACTGCTTCGTCTGGAACCATTCTGGCTCCTAGGCAGCTTGCTTCGTTGAGGAGATTGTTGCTGACTCTGTTGTGCCTTCTGGGAAGGTGTTTCCTCGTCAACTTCCTCATCTTCGTCGCTGCTGGAGCTGCTGCTGCTGGAACTACTACTGGGTGAGCTGCTTTCAGACTCGTCGTCCTGACTGGAGCTCATTCGGGTTCGGTCTGACCCACTGGACACCCTAGAAACACCATTGGTCATCGAGGCTTTGCTGCTGCTTCGAGTAGGAATTTTGGTCAATGCATTCTTGTTGTTGGTCATCTTCCCCACGGAAGAGCTGTTCTGAAGGTCTGATTTGTTCTCATTCTGAGTCTTCTTTTTGGCTGGCTTCAGGCCATTAATGACGTCTTGTATTTGATTGGTAGAAGCACTGCGAAACTTCTTATCTTTCTTGGCTTTGAGCTGGGCCTCTCGCAGTTCCTCCTGTTTTCTTCTGAATTCCTCCGCCTCCTTCCCTCCCAAGTCCAGGTTCAGGACACTCTTCCGGAACTCTTTGTTGGCCATACCCAACACGGCCGAAGAGATACCAGGCTTCTTCGGTGGCTTCTTGCTGGTAACTTCACTGACGGGAACAGCAGGGGTTGTTTCAGGTGGAGGCTGGATCGAGTTCTTCTTACTTCCCGAAGTCTGAGTCTTTGATGCAGACCGGGAGGACGACTCGTCACCGCTGCTAGACGAGAGGGACTTGCCCGATGCACTCTTCTTCTTGGTCGATTTTTTAGTTCCTGAGGCAGGTGCTGCTTTTGGAGATGTAGGCACGGGAGGAATACCTGAAGTCGTGGTCTTGCTTTTGGCCAGAGGACTTGGACCGTTAGTGGCGGTAGTTGTGGTGGTTGTTGTAGTAGTGGTAGTTGGAGAAGTGGTGGTGGCTGTAGCAGATTTTGTCTTTTTACTGGGGGTTGGAGAAGGTGGTTGAGGCACGCTAGTGGTAGTTGTTGCAGTGGTAGTAGGTGTGGTGGTGGTGGTGGTGGTAGTCGGAGCAGGGGTCGTGGGAGTGGTGGGTGTTGAAACTTCTGGAGATTCAACCTTCTTCTTGGTTACTTCGGATTTACTGTCACTGCGTCCTATGCTGGACGAATAAGAGGAAGATCCACTGCCATATCGTGAAGTGTATCTGCTAAGGGGGCTGCAGGAGTACCTAACAATCGAGAGAATTTTTTTTTTGTAAGTAGGTTTTAAACGTAGGGGAAAATGCACGTGGCAAAATATTTGCGGAAAGAAGTACTGTGACTCTTTTTTGGCAAGTGGAAACATGCCCTGATGTTGCGAAATGGACTCTGACTCATATTGTTTCACAAATAAGAATGTGAAGGTCATGCACAAGGTATTTCACTATAAGATTTTCGTGTGCAATATACTCAACCTTGTGAATGGGAGAAACGTCACAATGGACAACAATGACTTTTGGCAATGTGACTAGCAATAGACTATGCTACCTCATGACAATTCTAAGGATGAATAATGCATTACAATTCACATCTGTCACAAAACACAAGTCTAATTTAATTACTAGCTTACTATTGCCTGTTAATTAAAAATTAACTGCACTGTACTAACCTGTCCAAGTACGAAGATGAAGTCCTGGTGGAGTAAAAATTGCCGTATCTCGACTGCCGACCTTCCGGTTCGTCCGTTGGACTTGCCTGCACCTCCTTATGTGCCGTCGATGGCTTGTTAGCCTTATTCCTTTTGACAACTTCTTCAGGAAGGTTCTCACTGGCCTTATTGGAGTGGGCTGGGCAGCGGGGTGAGGTGGCCCTGCTCACAACCCGCACCTCCTCTTCATTGTCCCCTTGGTCTTCTTTGCCTCCTGCCTTCTTCCCAGCAGATTCCTCCTGCTGTTCCGCCTTCCGAGACGCCGAGGTGCTGAGCCTGCTTGACCTGAGCGTCGAAGAACATGAGGGTTCACTCTTGGACGCGGACGAGTAGCGCAGGTAAGAGCTTCCGGTGCTGCTGCTGGTGGCTGTCGAAGCAGAGGAAGTCTCAGGAGCAGCCTCGGAGGGCTTGCTCACGTCTCGGCTACTGCTCCTGGAGTAACAGATGCTGCTGGGTCTAGATGACGTGGTCGATGACGAGGAGGGCTCGTCGCCAACTGGCGCGCGGCTGCTGCTGGTACCGCGCCCGTACAATCGGTATGACGAGGATGACCCGTACGAGGAGGTGGAAGGCGACGAGAGCCTGTCAGTATCCTTCAGTGACAGGTGACGCGTATAGTTGGACAGGTACGAATTGCTGGACTTGGCATGGTCCTTATCCTTCTCGCCCAAAGCTACACCAACCGAAACTATTATTGCAACACCCGCACTGTATACGTCCAACAAACTGTGTGCTCACATCCGCATCGATAAGAAATTAAGAATCTCGCGAACGAGTGGCTTGGAAACATGTGCATATTAGAAAGCTCATCCAATGGGCTTTCCAATGATCAATGTGACTCTTTGCCACATCTCGTATATTTCAGATACGGCTTTTTTCCAAATCTATCCAGAAATGAGATTCTTACCAATCGAGATGTGAGCTCAATTCTTAAACACGTGTATATACCTGAGATCTTCTCCGAAGACGAATATCTGGAGCCGCTGGTTCCCAGTCGGTCTCGAGACAGAGAGCGCTCTTTAGTGGCCCCCAATCCATAGCTGCTGCCAGAGGAATAAGTGGAGGTTGGCCTGTAGGAGGAGCTTCCCAACAGGCTGCTGCTGCCGGCTAACGATCCTCCCGAGTAGGAAGAACGGTAGTTACTTCCGCACGACGAAGAAGACCCTCCTCGAAGAAGGCTACTTGACGAATACCCCGCATCCTGTTGCCAAATCAAATGGTGATGTTGGTTATATTTGACTCAAAAGATCGTGCACAGAAAAACCTGTAGGCTACAATTATCAACTTATCGCTCAACTTTTCTACTCTCTCATTAAGCCATAAAAGACCGTGTGAACATTTCCTTTTGCGGTAATAAAACAATATAAAATGACGCTCCAGCTTGCACTTAACTATTTTCATCAATCAATCTCACTCCTGCTGTTAATTATCAAATAAGGTCGTGCACTATAAGCGCAAGCTAAATGAATTAGCTTCTGGCATATGTCCTGCGGGATAATTAGGAAGCGGGGAATAAAACCAGTCTAGGCTATACGCCCTCCCTTGCAACCCACTCCGGCTACGCAACACCCAAGGTTGGTGGCAGTTTCACAGCCTCTGGAAAATTATGGGGAGAATCTGGCGCAACAATTGGCAACAGCCAAACGAATTTCAGAAATACGAGCTGGGGAATGCAAAGAAAACAAAATTCCAGAACTTGCCGATCATTCACCCTCATGATAACTATACATGTCATATCCTAGGAAATATTTGAAGAATCGGTTCGATGACTAATAAAAAAAAATACCTTCGAGGCACTCCTTGTACTGGAATAGCTGCTACCAGTGCTTCTGGAACTTGAGTAGCTACTGGTGCTGCTCCAGGGAGACTGAAAAATGAAGAAGAACAGTCCATAACTCCTGATGCAAGAGTCGAAGATATTACTTAATAGTGCAGCACGTAAGACGAGAAGAGTAAATAGTTGCGCAACGAAAAGCTGGGATCTTTACGTAAGAACAGCAACGAGTCCTCCTAGGAATGTGATGAGCCAAAATGAAGACGAAGGATCCTTCAATGCTACTTCCGTCATCCAAATTAGAACGCCCATGCACCGTTTTATCTCAAACTCGTGGCAAAGGCGTCAACATCACCAAGGGTAATGAGCATGCCCTTTACCCGCTGACACTATACTCCAGATATCATAGCACAAACCATGCCATATATTGTGTGCGACAGGCGTAGCATGACCCGTATGTAACACTGTTGAAGGTTGGTGTCTTACGGGCATAAACAACCGGGATTAAGTAGGGTCGAACATTACGCAAACCAAGATAAATAAACCATGCGCCGCATGTGCGTTGCAAACAGTTTCGCAACATTGGTGTTCGGGAAAAAAAAACTTTCTTTCAGATGTCACCCACAAATAATGGGTATCACATTATTTTCATGCCCGTCCTTGGATCCGAATGGAAAGAATCGCGAATAAAACGGCCTCCCCAGACACCCATTCGTTATTTTCTTCTCCGGTGGTCAGACCTTCCGCAAACTATAAGCAATGAGAAAAACTTGGGTGCTGTCTGCCGCCTCATTTGTTGAAGACACGACCTTCCCCCACATTTAGAGGCATCTGCTGGGGTGTCCCCCTCTGGGCAAAATCCTGACGCGGAAAGAGGAATCACGCTTTTCTTGAAAATATTTCCCCCCCTTTTTCCTCACATCTGATTACTATCTTGCGAGGCCTGCTGCAACGTGCTTATTTCAGGAACCATGTATATCCCCGGCGGTTTTCTTCCCAGACACTCACCTGCCCTCCCCAAAAATACAAATCAGTCCTGGAAGATATATACAGAGGCTCAGTGACTCGAATCCGACCAACTTCCGCCAACTATCCATCCTTTGGTGACCTTTTCTATTCTGTTGCTGCTACAACGGTGCGGCCAAATGTTACGTGTGGGCGAGACTAGCATGGTGGTAAATAAATGTGGCAGCTCCCAAGTGGAGCAAAAGCGCAGAATATGTGGAGGCCATGTATGGGCTAATTTTACCTCCCGTCTGGAGTTGGAGGCAAACATGGAACGGATCCAAACTGCACCTAATCATAATTAATATCAATTTCGGTCAAATTTGTGGTGATTAGTCGTCCAATTGTAGGCCGTGCAATAATAAAAAAAGATGCAGCAGGAAGACAAATAAGTGATTCGAGGTCTTAATGCTATTCCGAAAATAAAGCTCAGCAAGTATAAGTGTAGTGCAGGACTGCAGGTACTGCTGTCCCAGAATTAGCTTGGGGCCAGGAAGAAAAGGATAGTTGCTGATGGACAAAGGAGTCTTTCTGTGGACGACAAATTGAAGATGACTCGTTGTCTCGGCATGGCGACAAAAGCGCCTGGAATCCCCGTGTCTGAATGCAGGCGCCAGTCTGAATGGTGTGTATTCACACGTGAAAAATTCTCCTCAGTATCATATCGGCTGATTGAAAAAAAAGGCAATGTCAAGGGCAAAATGAGTTGGCTAGTGTTTAGTTCGGGCCGAATTCCAGGAAAAACATATGTCCGGAAGTAATGGAAAGGCTTGTTCTCTCCCGGTCCATTTGCCCGCGCAATCGACATCCTTTCGTTTATTTTTCCCCGCAGAATAAGTGCTTTGTTTTTGTATAGTCGCCGACGGACGTGACGTATACAAATGCAGCTGTGACCTCAGAAGTTAACATCATAGCTTCCTGCGAGTCGGACGGAATCCGGGTTAACAGCTTCTGTGTACTGCTCCACTTGTTGAGACTGCACCTATGACAATTGGACCAGGAGTTCGGTGACGAATTGGGGAGTCGGCGGTTGGCTTGTGGATAGAGATGAGGGCTATATAGAAAGAGGCCGGGAGTTGGCACATCTCCCTCTGCACTGACGGAAATAACGGCGGAAGTAAAGGGGAGAACATGAGGTTGACGACCAAACAACATTTCTTCGAACTCATCCGTTCATGAGTTTCGACTTATCGATGCCAATTGAATCTTCTGATACTAGTTATTCATTAGGGGTAACCAGGCGCAGGTTGGTCGCTGCCATGGAGTAGTCCAGAGGTACACGGAACATGCCAGTGTGTGTGAAGGAGTCACGACTGACTTGTGAGAGAGGAAAAACAACCAAATAATGTCGTGCGCTGTCTATGGTCCAAGAGGTATCAGGTGATTGTTGACCAAGTTATGGAAACAAAGCTTACGGTACTGCCAGAATTCCCTTCCCTATATTCAAGAGCTACAATTATTATATAACCATGTTTTCAAAGTATTGATGTATCAACACCTAACCCTCACCCTACCCCAATGCATCCGAGTTTTTGTGTACACTGTACATACTATAAGACTTTCAATGCTTCTGCATAGGCACAAGTTGCAAACTCACGATTGATCTGATGATTAAAAACACGTTTGCATCATACGTTAGTGTAATTCAGTCTTAAGTTGTGGCCACATGGATTAAGGAGAAAGTTCCGGTGTCTAAAGTATACATGGTGGGAAATGATAAGTTCCTTACGATCTTAAATTAGCCTACTCTAAGCAGTAAATCCGACATAACTTGAGAAAATAAATTTCAACGCGAGAAGCGAAATCGTGAGCACTAAAGTAGTATTTGCATAAACCTGTTCCTATACCAATTGCAATACTACGAAATCAAAGACTGTGTTCCACTATAAGGACCATGAAGTAATGGCATCACTGCTGTGAATATATATATAGAACCATCTCATCTGAGTTCCCTGATTCCACACCTCGAAGAAAAGTATCCCATCAGTCATTCCCAGCATACGTCTCGAGGGCGCAGTTTGTTTCACGATAAAAATGTATCAAAAACTACACTTCTTCGAATGCAAGAAAATATAGGCTACTGGCACAATATGTTAAAGTTTAAAACAAAGGCTTTTGTAGTCTTTTGAACACGTAATAGTAGACAAAACATGAGTCAGCAAATGCCTTGGTCTCGGTTATTTGGCCAAAGCCGCGGAGTAAATCCCCCTGCCTCACACAATATTTCAAAACTAATATGTATTTTTAAAACCTGCTTGCGCTGCAAAGACACCACTTCCTATACCTAAGAATAATCTGGTAAAATCGGAGGTGCGTAAACTCAGCCCAGCCATTAATACACACAGGTGATCGGCTTTTGCAACGTAAACACTGTTGGGTCAATACCTCCCACTAAGAAATACAACATATTATGTGTTACATGTTAAGGATGTGATGTGTTCATTTACATTACAAGCAACCACCAGCTACATGCTGTTAAATCGTAATCACGAGTAGGGTTCAATGTTTCTGTATGGATATTAATTACGCTCAATCACGATTAGACACACGAATATTGCACTGCAATGTCACGTCAATCATGCAAACGGAGCGTTAAATCCCCCATTAGAATATGGACAAGCACAATTCCCCTTTCCCACCAAAAGTAGGTTGAAATTCAACCCCACCACAAATCAATGCACGCACTCACCGAATAACCCGTCCTGAACGACATGCTGCAATTGCACTATTGTAGTACCGCAGTATTAGAGTACAAGAGCGAAGGAGTCATCCATCTCGGGGGCAAAGCCCATGCAGTTCTTTGCCTCCCGTGGTCGCCTCCTCACGTCATCATCCAGGGCATCGGCAGCCAGCACACACTAGCACCACCACACAACCAGCATGTACAGTATGTGGTGCTGCTGCTGCCTTCGAGATTTGGCAGCTTCACATGGTGGCAGCATCCCCACACCACCCATACCCCTCCTCTTCAGCACACCTATTTTCGGCAGCCAGCACAGGCGCCCATGCATCTGGGGGACGAACACACATTCTTGTTCGCAAGGATTTCACCTTCTCAAAAAAATACTGGGGGATGTATTTGACTGCCTTTGATTAATGGGAGTGGTTGAAAAACTAACAGTGTTTGAAGGGTGGATGAGGGTTGGGAGGTGAATTTTGGGTTCCAGTATTATTGCAGTTGATAGTCGCCCACGTAACGTATTTTGGGAAGCTGGGGTCCCGGATAAACATGGGTGAGGCGGCATCGGTGGCCAAGAGAGACAAACACTGGCACTTTACCATTGGCCCTTTTATTTTCCTTCTCTTCACCTCGGGGGTAAAGGCCGCGCGAGGACTTTCCACGGGTCGTATACTTGGCAATAACTGCCAAAAAGACTCTTCCAAATGCAAGGACCATCGGCTCCCTTCTTCCAAAATGTTCCAGGTTCTTAGGGGCATACCGCCAAGGGCATCGGAACAGTTCAAGTTGAAATAGTGTCATTTTACCCCCCATAATTTACAGCAACAATTATCGTGGAGAATAGGTGTCGACATTGGGTTTCAGAAAGTTATTCTCTGCGACAGTATCCTACCAAAGCACTGCACTGCAGTGAATCACGATTATTTCTCATACTGCTCTATATCGATAAAACGTGTTTTTTTTTTGCTTTTTTTTTAAACTGGAGAGTGTGGCACAGGGGAAGGAGGAAGAAGCTCTGGCACGTTCATATTTCCCCTTGTCTTCTTTCTTCACCTCATTTCAACCCTGATATCCACCCAGACCCAAAAACGTGCTGTTTATTCCTGGAAGGTTAGGTGTGGGAGGAGTTTACCTCGTCATTTTGGTGACGAGAAGGAATGAAGGGCTTGGCAATGTTTAATTGAGGATTTCAAACTCTGCACAAGGGCCAATGTTTTTGGGTTGAAGGTTGTCTTTGAATTCCCCGCCCATCTGCCAAAACTATTAGAGCTGCGTTTAACAAAGGCCAGAATTACATTTAAGTGCCTACACAATACGGTCACAACGTGCTTGAATTGTAAAATAATTTCCGTGTCTATCCACACGAAGGAAGTAATTAATTGCGATTAATATATTGCTGTGTAACTCTGCATGAAACATTGGCCTTAACAACTGTTACGACGAGGTTCATATATTTTCTTGGGAATTACGAGCAAATTCTTCATTGCTATTTTTAACTCGAAAATTGTAGCATGTCACACAGTCCACTTACAAAAATTCTTCGTAATATTTTAAAGACAGGTCTCGAATTTGGAAAGGCGACGCTACGTTATCTGACGAGTTTTGAGATCATGAGAATTGCATGGAAGTTACGTATAGCTATCTCATACTATGTGCAATTCAGCTGCATTTCACGCGGTTCATTTCAGGAAGTATGTAGGCCTACTATTGAGATTTCCAATATTACTAATTGCTTGCTGCGTTGTTGTAACCGTGCAAATTTAACTGCAGGAAATCCGGGCAGCGAAAAATTATGAAAATAACATTTGCTAGTAATGTAATTAGTTATTCTCAGGGATTTGTTGGTTATTCTTCATAATTTTAGGCTACTAAAAGTGTGCGATATTAATTTTTCACTGCAGGTGTTCTTCAGTCCGTCAAAATTGCCGATCAGTTTTTAGAAATGACACAGTGTGCAGCTAGAAAGAATGCGATACGGTAGTTAAGGTATGGAGGCCAAGTTATAGCACTGTAAAAACGAATGCGATATTTTCCATCGCCATTCGCAAGTTTTAAAAGAATTGTTGTGCATTTCGGCGATGCCCAATCACCTTGCCACCACGTATATCCTTCATTGATCGATTATGCTGTATGTGTTCCTGACCCTGCTACCCAAAGGTCTCGCTCATGGAAATTACAATAATTAGACATTCAGCATAAACAGTGTAATTTTCTTGCATGCAATCAACTTAACCTGTGAATGAATGACAAACAGTGCACACAGTACAAGCATGAAGTTACAGAGGTTGACACACTGCGCAGTGTGTACTGTAGATTTTGGCACCACTCAGAAAAGTTCTAAATGTCAAGTTTGTCAAGTCGGTCACAAGAGGGACTCGTGATGGCGACTGGGAGTAGCAGTGTGTGCCGCCTAAACGTAAGGCAGGCAAACAGCAAGAGTCCTCTTCAGAGCTATTCAAGAACTTCCTAATAGGAACCAAATTAGAAAATATTTTAACATACAGTCGTAACTCAAGGAATGGGGAAAATTCAAAGTAGCCTGCAGTACTCATTCAACGTCACGTGTATACTCCTGGCCATCTTCTTCCAGGTCAAGGTCTTCTTACTCGGACAAGTATGAATGCCTCTCTTTCGATGGCTTATCACAGACCATTTTGCAGGTTTCATTTCAGAGGAAATATTAAATACACGGAAGTAGGTACTGCAAATGTTATTAATCGGCCCGATAGTTATCAATGGTGTCAGATACCCCAATTTTACAAAAGTAAAATCATTCCAACTGACAGTCGAAATCGGACAATCTCTTTATCTGTGCCATAGTTACTCACCCAGTGTCATATAGGCTATCCACCAAACTTGATTGCAGAGGAGTATATGAGTATATCAAACCATATAGCAAGGAATAAAACAATACCTGATTATGAACAATATTTTTCCTGTGATATGGCAATCCATATCACTCATAGCCTACGTATTACATGAAAATGACGCAACACAATAAAAGTAGCCTCTTTATGCGAGTAGAAAAGACGATTTAATACTCAGTGGAATGAGATCTTAGCCAGATTCAGCCACTATTGTTGGCGGGAGTTGACTTGTCCTGAGCTTTGGGAATGTCAGGGTCAGCCAGAGCCTTGAAGAGGTCAGCCAGAAGCTGAGGACGGGACACGATCATTGCCTTCCAGGCCTCAGTGGCCATGACTTCGGCCGCGTTCCGGTTAATGAACTCTATGACAGCACCCTTGAGCATATCGGCATCGTGCATGTCCGCCAGGTCCAGCAGGTCCACCGCATTGCTGACGGTGAAGGCACGCATCAGGTTGCCCTCGCAAACCTCCTTCATCTTGTCCAGGCCGTACTTCTCGGCCGCCACCAGAAGCTGTCTGCCCAGGCTGTCCAAACGAGGAATCCTCCCTAAGAGCGCGATTAGGAAATGAGGGCACATCGCACGTCATCTGCATTCCTCCCTCTCGCTCACCTGTGTATATGTAGTGCAGCATCTGCTCCAGGACTTCCGGTGTCACATCAGGTATCTCCACCACTTTCGTATCTCTCTTCTCATCATTCGTCTCGTCCTTAAGTGCATCCGACTCGAATATTATGCCAAAAGACGGGCTTCGAGTCGCCAGTATTGCCCTCCAAGGTTAAAGGGTTATATGGAGAATATATCCTAATATTACAGCAGAAGTTTGGGCGTATATCATATCTATATCCAGTCACAGAGATTGCAATAACAGACACATTCGTGATAAGTAATAACAGTAACTTCTACCCGAACTTCTGCTTTAATTTCAGGCTTAATGCCCCATATTAGTGACCATCGTGATGGTCCTGTAACTCACTTGTGAGCTCTGAATCGGACATCGTTGGACACGAGGACCACGTCGCTGAATCTAGGGCTGTTTAGCAGGCTGCCCAGATCTTCCATGGGATTCCCAGGGGCAGGCCCGGGGCTGAGCACCTGCTGGGAAGGGGCTGCGGTGGGGTCCTCGGCAACCGAGACTTCGCACATCAGGTTGAGCGTCCCATCTTTGGCCAGCAGCCCCAAGTCCTTCTTCATCAGCATGTCGCGCCTGACAAACCGAGACCACCCCCAGCCCACGGGTCGTCCCTTCAGAAACAAAACCCCAGTCAGTTTGTATCAATTAATTGCGACATGTTCATATATACTGACGTTGGACACCAGCCTGTCAGCCAATGTGGTCAGCAGCGTGTCTCCACGGTAGTCCAGGATGGAAAATGCCACTTTAACGCTGGCTGCCTCGAAGTTGTCCGCGTCCAGCAGCCTCAGATGGATGGACAGGTAATCTTGACTCTCTTGTCCGTCGCCCCTAGGATAAAGGTCAAGGCTCCAGGACGCCCTGACCAAGGGCTCAGTCAGAAAGGCGGGCGCTGACATCTTATGGCCTGTCTTCTCACGACGGCCGATGAAGCTCCTGACCGACCATTTGTACCGGAACTTCACCACTCGGTCCATGTTCTGCCGGTCTTCCGAGTGGATAGCCAGAGAAGCGCTATTGTCGGACATCTTGTCAAGTTTGAGCCTTAACAATGAGGCTCCAAGAGACACGCTAGCTTATCTCCAACCAGTCATTGATAAGATATCCACAACCAACATCAGTATCCTGGCTGTGCGTTAGATAAGGGTGAATAAAAAGGCTGCAAAAGGTGGCATCCGACAGCTCACGTCCTTCTTCGCACAAATGGTATGCACAAATTCCGGTGCTACATCTTGCGTTCTATTTCAGTCCTTAATGGTTAAAATAGTGCCAGTAATGGGCCAGAAAAAAATCTGGTTGCTGACCCCCAAGTGCCAGCCGGGGTAATTAATACCTCCCATTCAACGAACCCACTATATGTATATACGGTTTCGGCATAGTTCCAGCCTGGTTATGTCATACGTCACTCACTGGTATTCAAGCAAAAGCTCCATGAAAATTCTATTAGATATACTTGAACTAATGAGGCCCCATTCTTCTCCATCAACGGGGGGCGTTGTTCTTGCCATAGCAGCACCGCTTACCACCGCCCCTAACCACTGTTATGCTGGAAGAAAGAGGAGTGCAAAGAAAAGCTTCCCGAAGATGGTGTGCGGTCGGGTATGGAAAGAAGCTCAGGAAGAAAAGCCCTCGGGTTATTTTCATCCGGGGCAACTCCGGAAATAGACCGCCCTGAGAAACAGCATACAATGTTGCTGGATCCCATTGGCGGAGCGGACATACCCACTGTCGACACACGTCATTTAATTTGATCGGTACATTTCAGCACCAATAACATGTGGAGCAATCAGTCCCGACTGGAAATTGGACGGGAAGGACAAGCATCTTCCGCATTCTCCCTCCGTATCTGCGAGCTCTTATCCTCGGAAACACGCCAACAGCCGCCAAGAACTGGCCGATGCACAAAACAAGCTGTGAAAAATGCGCTCAACAGCCAAGCAGGGGGAAACGTAAAGCGTGCCCCACACACACACACACACACACATACTCCAACAAAGAGCAAAATAAGAACAAATAAACGAACTCCGGTTGGAAGAGAATTGGTAAAGGTGACTCAACCTGGGAGTATCCTGAGTTGCCGCAACTTGTTCGACACCTGAGTACGCCCGGTGGCCTAACTGGCAGGGGCAGTCACTTATGATTAATACTGGGTGTGGCAGTTGACTAATTATGATGCCTTTTTTGACCCGCCTGCCCGCCCGGTAGTAATTAGTGAAGCAAGAGACGGTCCAAGATGTGATACACGACGTGCTATTTTCGATGTTTGTATAGAAACATCTAGAGTGCCTACTTATGAGAGAGTCGTCCTATGTTTAGAGATTGAAACAATCGAATGACGAGAAGGAGTGAATCAGCTTCCCACGATAGAGCAGTTGGCAAGTTCACTAACTGGTGTATTCAACACTTTTTGGACTATGTTTACCAGCTTGTACACACATGTCCAAATCTTGAAATTGATGCGGACAACATGCTCGAGCCAGCACTTATCCGAGTAAGTGTGAATGGCGTAGGGTATGAGAGAAATTCAAAATCATGTCGAAGTTGTCATTGAGGTTTGGAGAGTGCGACACTCTCGGAGCTGGACTGTACCCGTGGGCGACACCCACGCTTAAGGTGACCCCCAAAGGAGTGAGTCAGGGCGACTTTTTGGTTCTGAGTTTGTCCTCAGAAAGGAGACTCCGCAGCTTATAAGTAGTACGGGGTCCGACGTCCATCGTCAGTAAGAAGCTAAGCATTCCATAGGTGTCCTCGGACTCTCTCTGGCAGCCACTCTTGAGTCATCGTCAAGTCGCCTCTCTGAGCTTGGAAACACCGTCGACCGCCACTACCAGCCTTCATTCTTTATCACGGTATGTTGTCCATCCCCGATCAACAGACCATCATCTACGATCAGCCGTGATGCCACCTCCAACTGACCAGATGACCCTTGGATGGGCCTTCGTAGTGGGTTCGATAGTCGGTGTTTCCAGGCCTGGGTCCTCCGGCAGCAGCCTACAACCCAGTGGGCCATGGCTATAAAAGGCAGCGCCTCTATAGTAACCTGAGATAGCTGCAAATGCTGCCGGGCTGCTGCTGCCGGGCTGCTCTGGTGGGGGAATTCGAAGGCGATTTTTTAAGAGAGGGGGTGTTGGGTGAACTAAATGAGATGGGGGGGAAGGTGCAGGTTCGGCTAGGATTTTTAGGAAAAGGGGGTGAGGGGGTAGGGGGGGGTGTTTGCCCAGAATATCTCCGAGTCAGCGAGGTTGCAGCCTCGGGGTCTCACTTCTTCAGAGTCGTGCTCCAGGCGACCATCCGACCAACGCGGTGCGGTCATCCTTCGGTGCGCAGAGGTCACTTTTTTTTCAATCGGCCTCATTGGATATTAGTTATACAGTGATCTGTTGGGTGTGAGTGTGTTTTGTGCGCGTTTGTTTGGAACTGGGAAATGGACCAAAAAATTGGGGGCAGGTCATCTTAATTACACGCGTCAACGTGGGGGTACCAGGCCTGTCATCTTCAATGACTGAGGTCTTCCGGGTGCTTGGGGCACGTGTGTACCGGCTAAGTCCTGCCAACCTCTCAAATTCGTTTAGATTTCTGGGGATTTCAGTGACAAACACATTAACACCCATGCTTTGAAAGAAAAATCCTTCAGGCGATTGTTGTTGACAATGTTTCATCTAACATGATAACATACCGACTTTTGCCAACTGGAATTTCGTTTTGGTTACAATGCAGGTGGTGAACACGAGTCAGTGAAGCCATGTCGGGGGTTACCACGAAGACGTCCAGGTCTTACGTGTACAAGTCCAGTGGTGGCGGAACCAGGGGAGATGCCGATGTCACCATCGAATATTCGACCGACCTTACTGCCCTCTCTCGTCTCGAGGTACGTCACCAAACTTTACCTGTGCTCGTAACTTTAATATTTATTTATTTATTTATTTATTTATTGGAGCGGGAGACACAAACTTGAATGACTCCAAAGCAGTGTCTCTTCCTGCTATGACACAGCAGTCGCGGTATGTATAGGGAAACAAAGTTCAGAGCCTCGGAAATTTTTTGGAAGTGAGCCCAATGTGTGCAGTAAAAGGCTCACGAGGCGCCTCCACAGCCACCACACTTCGAAGTGCTGACGGTGGACAAATTCCTGGCGTATGAAGTGGGTTTTTAAATTTAGTCTTCAGCGAGCATTTCCCTGAATATCTGCCAGGACGGAAGGAAGGAAGAATAGATGCAGGCGTGATTACTTCAAAAACAATGGATGTGCAAGCTGTATTGTTCATTTTTAATTGGATAATGTAGGATTGGAATTGGGTTGCGCATGTCGACATTGGGGTGCGTTCCTTAGCCTGGAGAACTGGAGAGCAATGGGAGGACTTGTCCTTCGCTCTGAGAAAAGCAGCCAATGCCGATTTGCCACGACACTGGTGCCGTATATACGGCGGGCACAAAACTATAAATACGAGGCTCACTTTTACGCCTGTTCTGCCTTCGTTACATCATCGCGCTTTCTTACTGCCCTACTAACAGTGCCTCCAAATGCGGCCTCTGCACCCAGGTGTGTTGCCCTTATAAACCTGAACCATGAATAAACTAGT
Organism: Catajapyx aquilonaris; assembly: GCA_000934665.2. Classification (NCBI taxonomy): domain Eukaryota; kingdom Metazoa; phylum Arthropoda; class Diplura; order Dicellurata; family Japygidae; genus Catajapyx; species Catajapyx aquilonaris. The sequence goes on along the minus strand of KZ538868.1, from coordinate 125,424 downwards.
GTCCTTATTCAGAAGGTATATCGTAAGGTAATGTTTAATTGCCAATTTAGTACGAAATTTGCTGCAAAGTGGAGCTGAATTCGTAACTACTGTAGGTGAGAAAATGCGATAATAAAATTCAGGTATGTCATCAGTGACAGTTCCGATTGGTCAGACTTTCACATTGTTAGTTAAAGTGTGCAAAAAATATGGCCTGTAAGGCTATTTCAGCAGGGTATAAATATTGCAACAAATAAAGTTTAAAAATTATTGTCAAACTCATTGTAATTAAGCATTGTCGTATCAAAAAGGGACAGCTTGCACTTGTCACATAACTCAATGACATGAACTGAAGAAATCATATGAAATTGAAATCAAGACCTGCACATCCGCATTTCAATACATTTCCCATCTTCTAACATTTGCTGAGACAGAAATCTTTAATGAATTATGGAAATGCTGTCAACTTGAAAAGAAAAATATAATGCCGATCTTGCCATAGCGGGCTCGAGTCCTATTACAAGGCATGATAGCATTATTGTACTTGCACAGGTACACTGCCAATGTTTAAAGATATTACACTGATAAAGGAATGATTTAGACTAAAACAGCTTACCAATGAAGCAGTTGAATTAATTGCATAAATTCTCATGTTTTGTTCCCACCAGGACAAGATCCGCCTGCTCCAGGAGGATCTTGAAGCCGAGAGAGAGCTGAGGCAGAGGGTAAGGCCCCACTTCATTCAACCCACATCTAACCCTGTCCTCACATAATAAATTATAAATCCTCAACATATTCTGCATTCTTAGGCCACACAGAGAAAGCACTGTGCTATACATTCTGACTTTTTCAACTTGACAATTTCTTGTGCAGTTATTCCCAATACCAAGCATAAAAATTTTAAGATCATAGTTTCACTCTTATCATGAAAACAAATGTACTCACATAGCCTTTTCATATAAGAATCATTTATAACCATAATTGCAGATGGTTAATTCTTAATGCAACCGTGTGCAACAGCAGCCGGAACAGATCTCTAAAATATTGCAAGAGAGGCAATGCATCGTTAGAAGTCATAGGAAAATAATATCTGCCTTTGTTTTGTCACTGACAATAATTCGTGTCAACCTGGTCTTCCTAAACATGATCAATATGCAAGAAAACTGGTAAATGCAATGACAGTATTGCAGAACTGGTCATGTAAAATGGCAGAAGTTGACCTGCTTTTGGCACTCAACTCAGCTTGGAAGGAAAGAAGAAGTAGTGCAAGAGATGACAGTACTGCTGTCTTTTGGCTACATGGCTGCTCCCTATTTCTGGCATCCCTAAGCAGGAGCATCCACACAGAAATGCGAGCCTCCACCCACACCACCCACCTCCCACACACTCTGTACCCACTCCGCACACCACACCAAGGAACACACGTACATAAAAGAGGTTAAAGCTTTGAGGCAGCCTCCGAGCCAGAAGTTCAGTTTCTCAAACCCAGATTCTTCTCCTAGCCGCAGAATGGCCTCCCAAAGAAAACCTAGCCTTCCCAACTTCTTTTCTTTCCACGTCATAAAAATACCATCTGCTTTTCACACCTCCTTGACTGCACATTATCATTCCCACCATAAAAAGTTTAACTTCTGAAGATTGTTATGGTCCACTCTGAGTCAACAACCACAATAATTTACATATGGACAATGAGGAATTTCAAAAAAAAAAGCTATTCAACTGTCATGGATAAACCATGATCATAAAGCATACACACCAGGGAACGTGCTGAATTTATAAAGATATCACCCCCTAACTGTCATGGTCTGCTTCACGCACATGGAGTGAGATAGAAGTTGGCAAGTTCCAGGAGAACCGCAGCCCAAAAGATAGTGAGGTAGCACAGCTCAGGCACTGACAAGCCAAAATTTTGAGGAAGTTGTTCTGGCAACATTTGTTTTCTTAATCCCTACCACTTCCTCCAGCACATTGCATGATTTAATGGTCCATTTTAAACTGTATCTCAACAGATGATATCTTTCTCCCCTTAGATTGAACGAGAAAAGGCTGACTACAGTGTTCAGGTACTCCAGTTATCTGAGAGATTGGAAGAAGCTGAAGGTGGTGTTGAAGGCCAGGTCAGTGGCTTTCATTCAACTCTACTTTACCAATTAGCATTTGCAATTTTGACTGCTTGTATAGTCCATAATGTAGTAGAAATTCTAAATTCTCCTTGTTGCAAAAAATAAAAATAATTATCTTACCTTGTTGCAGCTGGAGATCAACAGGAAGCGTGATGCTGAGCTGGCCAAGCTGCGCAAGTTGCTTGAAGATGTCCACATGGAGTCAGAAGAAACTGTGCACATCCTGCGCAGGAAGCACCAGGAGGCTGTCGCAGACTTCCAGGAACAGATTGATCAGCTGGCAAAGATCAAGTCCAAGTGAGTTTTCCATGTCCCTAACTCTTTTCTTTGGGTATACACTTCTATGACACTATGAAAATTACTCAGCAAGTACGTAACAGTCCAAGTACGGCTTGGATACAGCCCAAGTAGAGCGTAAAATCTAGGTAAGCATTCATTCAACAAGAAGACATTGCAACATAGCAAAACACAGAGCAGAGAATGTTTATTGCAGTAGCAGTTGGCCAGTTGTAGCAGGTCAATAGAGGAGAAGTTTATTGCTGCATCTATTTTCCCTGCAGCATCTGGACTAGTCACTTTTGCAGTTTCTTTCAAAATAAAGGGGTAAATGCTCATGTCTTTCCTTGCGACTTGCTCCTGGCAGCTATGTGGTGGTAATGACACAAGATACTGTATTCGCTTAGCGGGGCTCCCATCCTCCTGGCCAACTGCCCTTTTTGCTATGGAACCTCCATGTATTTTTAGACTTCTGTTGGATGTCTACTACCTTAGCAGCACTGGTTTACTCTGCTTCTCTCCTTTCCTTCTCTCCACTCCAATGTCCCAACCTTTCCATCCATACAAGTGCATGGACAAAATTGACGTTGAAAACCTTACTCACTTCTCAGATTGCAATATATTGCAAAGTGGATTATTATATTTCTGAAATTATGTATTAAAATTCAGTCAATGGGCATGCTATGCAATCATTGCATAATGTTTGTATAGACCAAGCTATTCTTGATCTAAAAATGTCTACACTTCAACTGCTGCACTTTCATCACATATGTTGACAAAATTCTGTGTCAACTGTGGGTAATTCACAAGCACTAATGCATGGTACAGTGTTGGACATTAATCGCATCATACTGCTAGCGACATTTTCCGAAGTGGCAGAAGAATGAATCATGCTCGCATGGCTTGCACTATCCATTCCTTCAATTCGTTCTTCTGCCGCTTCGGAAAAATGTTGCTTGCAGTATGATGCAATAATTAATGTCCAACACTGTACATGGAATGGAGTTGTAAGTGCATGAAGTCAGTGTTTCACACTCCTGCACATACAACTTCACACTACTCATGCACCATTGTTAGCAGTCATTACAAAATTTAACTGCTCCGTTCTTAGAGGAAATTACTGTTGCACAAATTATAAGTAAAGGATTTTCACATTTACCAGGTACATTTTACTTGCAAGGAGTCTCAGATCCTATGTGCAGAATATAATGACAAAATATAATCAGTCGCAAATTACTACTTAAAATTCTGCTTAAAATGTTGATAGTTTCTATTCTGAATCACTGTTCCCATGGTGTTCACACATGTCAGATACGGCTCCTTCTGGTTGCACATTTTGAAAATGGCTTGCTGTTTATTTTGCTAATTTCTTCTTTATTAAATTGAAACTCGACAACCATCAGATATTCTTTCTAAATATAAATTCTAAACACATCCCTGAAAATGAATACTAGCATAGTGAAACCTGACTGAATTTTACTGCATTTTTATTTGAACCAACCAATGGATTCTTACCGGTGTCAAAATCATAATCCTATGCTACATTATGTTAAATCTTGTGTACATCCTCCAAATTCTAGATATATAATAATAACAACAGAACATTGAAGGGATCAAATAATTTCTTATCATTTCAGGTGGGTCTATCTTACAGATATCAGTGTTACAATGTTGCATACCAACATGTATTCAATTGCACTCAAAATTGTCATTAACAGGCTCAGATTAAATTTATCTGTCAGCAGACTGTTCAAAATAATGAGACGAACAAGAATCAAAGAAACAGCTCTTCATTTAGGTAGCAATTTAACACAAGCAGCAGCACAGATATTGGCATGGTGATTAAGAAGCATAACTTTAAAAACCACTTCACAAAATTAAATATTTTTCAAGAAACCAGGCTCCACAATTGAATGCATACATCAGACATCTTTTTTGGCCATCCAAGTATATGATTATATTCAGTAATTATGTGTGAACTGAACACTACCAAAAGTATTTATCTACGTCTACTGCATATGCCTATGAATTGTGTCCCTGATAGTGATTAGTCACGATTATGCATAATCATTTTCATAGAGATACCGGTATTAGATCCTTTTAATGGTCATGTGTGATTCATAACAAAGTGTATGGCCAATTCCTTGACATGCACTAATGTGAACACTTGATACATTCAACAAGTGGAAATGAAGGCTGAGAATGCCCTAGGTCTAACCAATATATATATATATATATAAATTTAAAAAATACCGTAGCATAGCAAAGTCAAGCTTATCAGAAGCCAAACCCTCTTTATTAGACACTGAAAATCCCAAAAGCTTTGTTCTGGATCAGTGCTCTTTAAAGTAAATGAAAACAAGGAAAATTTGCTAAAAATCTTTTCATTTTAGGGCAGAGAAGGAAAAGACCAAGTTCCAGCAGGAAGTCTTTGAGCTTCTCTCACAGGTTGAGATTATCAACAAGGAGAAGGTAAGCCTGACCTAGCTGCTTGATTCCTGCTGATCTTACTGATTTCCAACATGTTTTCAGGTGGTTGCAGTGAAACAGGTTGAGAAACTGGAGATCCATGTTCATGAGCTGAACATCAAGATTGAGGAGTATAACCGCACCATTGTTGACATCACCAATATCAAGGCCCGCATCTCCCAAGTGAGTTACCAGTAAGCCTGTATCCAATCTTGCTCAGTCTGCTAACATGGCATGATTTCCACAGGAAAACATCGAGCTGGTTAAGGAAGTTCAGGATTTGAAGGTATCCATTGAGCACATTACTTACCAGAGGTCTCAAGTGGTGTCACAGTTGGAGGAAGCTAGGCGCCGCCTGGAGGATGAGGATCGTGTAAGTAGAGCCCTGCACTTATGCATTACTACTACTATGACGATTACTACTGCAAAAGTTAACAATTTTCTTACTGGTCTCAACACAAATGTTACAGGACACTACATTCCAAGTGTCTTAAACAACTCCAATGTAGTGTTCAATTAGCAAAAAAAAAAATTCACAAAAAATTCAACAATGGCACAAGTAATTAATGAACTAGCAAGTAAAAATGTAAGGGACAACAAATGGTCTGTCATGTGGTTCCAACATAAAATGGTAGTGCACCGTATCAGTATTTCATTTCTGCAGTAACCTAATGAATCAATAGACTAATTGGATAAACACTCCTTACTTCTGCCAGCTCAACACCAAGTTTCCCTTTTTTTTAAGCATGCGGCATGGAGTCCCTCCTTATGACTTGAAAACTAGCTGCAGCAAAAGCTTGACAATGTCAATTTCATTTTCTGTTGTCATATTCCAGCGCCGCAGCACCCTGGAGAGTCAGCTGCACACGGTGGAGCTGGAGCTGGAGTCCGTCCGTGTCCAGCTGGAGGAGGAGGCTGAGGCTCGCCTGGACATGGAGCGTCAGCTGATGAAGGCAACTGGGGATGTGCAGGCCTGGAGGACCAAGTATGAGGCTGAGGCCCATGCCCGCCATGAAGAGCTGGAGGAGATGCGCCGCAAGTTCCAAGCCCGCCTCACTGAACAGGAAGAGCACATCTCAGCCCTGATGGCCAAAGTGGGTGGCCTCGAAAAGCAGAAGTCTCGCCTCCAGAGCGAGGTGGAGGTCCTCATCATCGACCTGGAGAAGGCTAACAACACGGCCAGGGAACTGCAGAAGCGATCTGAGCAGCTGGAAAGGCTGACTATCGACCTGCGCAGCAAGCTGGAAGAGCTGACTGTTCTCTATGAAACATCAACAAAGGAACTGCGCGTCAAAACCCAGATGCTCACTCAGATTACCCACGAACTGGACAAGACCCGTGAGCACAAGGATGCCCTGGCCAGGGAGAACAAGAAGCTCACAGACGACCTGCACGACACCAAGAACCAGCTGACAGACTACACCCGCAAGTACCATGAGCTGGAGATTGAGTGCCGCCGCCTGGAAAATGAGCGTGACGAGCTCTCTGCTGCCTACCGTGAGGCTGAAGCTGTAAGTGCATTCTAACAAAAAACATCGTAAATAGTAATTAATTCAAGTTAGTTTAGAGGGCTGACCCAACCTTTTTGAAGGTCCTACAGGCCAAACTACTACTACTACTATTAAGTTGCCAAACATATACCTACATCATTTGTAATTCTGGAGCCTTTAAAATCATGTCAGATGTCAGGGGAATATCTTGCACATTATGACATTTCCCTATGAAAGGGGAAATCAGCAAAATTGTGGTACAAAAATAATTATAATTATGTTCTGTTATTATAAAATTTCCAGTAGCTTTCCTTCTACTTAAGAAAGACAACTCTGCTAGTTAGAATATTTATTAAGTTACCTATGCCTTTCTGCAAAAACAGGGACGCAAGGCAGAGGAGCAACGCGCCCAACGCATGTCTGCTGAGATGGCTCAGTACCGCCATGACATGGAACGCCGCCTTACAGAAAAGGAGGAAGAGGTTGAGGCTCTTCGGTAAGTACCTCATTTACAGTCCAATATTTATTATTAACTACATATATTGCAACAAAGTTACACTGATGCAATGCCTCAGTCCCACAGTTCAAAATCAAGTAAGGAAAATAGATATGAATTGTTTACAGCAGCAAACTGTTAAAAAAGATGCAACCTCTTGGAAGAAAAAACCCAGGGCCATATTCCCTTGTTGCATCTATTTAAAATGGCTGTTGTGGTAAACAGTCCATAATTTCTTCTCATATCCCCCTTTTAAACTAGGCACTTGGGCAGTGCACCTTCCTGTACAAAAATACTGTCTATGTTGACCCTGGATACAGTAATACATTTTGAAGAATGTAGACCTTTACAGTCACGTTTCACTCCAGTAAAATAATTAAACTCACATCTGAGAAGCAGGTAAGAACAATAGTTTAAAAAGACTGGTATATAGAAAAATGCACACATTGTGACATAAGAGAGGTTTTGGCTCCATTGCAAGGAATGGTGTGGGTCACTGAGTTTTGGGATGAAGAAGCGAGTCTTTAGGGCTCTTAATTCCACCCCCACAAGAACCTGCCAGAGGAAGTGTGCGCTGGCATTCAAAAATAGCTCCCTTGCCAGATGATGTTCCTCCTGGCCTATATTAAGTCCCTTGCCAGACAGAGGGCGGATTTATGCCCTTCAAGGCTGCAAGAGTCAGTCGCTCGCAACGCGGGAGCAGTAAGGTTCAGTTAGCAGAAGACTCCTCACCCAAGGTTTCAAGTGTGTCAAGATGTCACATACGTTGATCAAGTCATTGGCCATCACCAATGCAGGTGATGTTGGTGCTGACTTGATGGCACAGATGTTGACAAATGCATCACCCAACACTGGCATAGATATTGGTGCATACCGACGCTCTAAGACAGTGACAGTGCACAACTCTAAGGAACACAAGAAGTTAATGGCCGAACGCTATGTGGAAGAGGATACTGAACCACATGTCACTATCATCACACCTCCACCATTCAACCCGTGGGAGGAGCAATGGTGCCTCTCTGTGAAACTTTTGATTCGAACTGTACTTGACTGTCTCTTTCACGTTTCTCTGACAGCAAGCAGATGAGCATCGAGATCGAGCAGCTGAATAGCCGCCTGGTTGAGGCTGAGACCCGCCTGAAGACTGAGGTGACTCGCATCAAGAAGAAGATGACCATCACCATCACTGAGCTTGAAATGTCACTGGATGTGGCCAACAAGAACAACATTGAACTCCAGAAGACCGTCAAGAGGCAGTCGCTCCAACTTACGGTACTTTGTTTTCAATTCTTGGAAGTTTGCAAAGATGACACACACACACTTCCACAATACCGCATCCCCATTTCAGTCTCACCTTGGATATTTTAGGACACAGTCATTATGACCAAGTCAAGACCAAGTGACTCAATGGCATACCATTCTGCATTTTTCAGGAGTTGCAGGGTCATTATGATGAAATCCAACGCCAGCTCCAGGTGACACTGGACCAGTATGGTGCGGCCCAGAGGCGTCTCCAGTCTCTTACTGCCGAAATGGAGGAAGTCCGCGGGAACATGGATGCGGTGAGTCAGAGCCGCACACATATCCTCCTCCGCCAGATGTGCCACTTGAAGACTTAAATCATGCAAGTGTACCTTCAGTATCTGACCTGACATATCTGACAACAACTCATTCTTCAAGTGGCCCATCTCTGACTTTCCAGCCTCTACGACTTGTCAAAATTTATTAGTGCACTTTCATACACTTGAGGACATTACGTGCTGTGACCAGGAGTAGCAATTTTCCCCTGCCTGAGATAATAATCAACAATGGAGTATACAATTGCCTGAGTCAGGTGATGTAACATACTGCTTGAGCCAGTTTTGTTCTCCCTGCACACAAATTCTCATAACATGTTGATAAGGTTTTTGGCATGAACTTGAAGCATAGCATTTGGAAACTTACCCTTTATTGTGGCAGGCCCTGCGAGGCAGGAGAGCGGCAGAACTGTCACTGGAGGAGGCTAGCACCCGCATCAATGAGCTGACCACCATGAATGTGAACCTGACCTCAACCAAGAGCAGGCTGGAGCAGGAGCTGGGTACCATCTCTTCTGACTACGAGGAAGTGTCCAAGGAGCTCAAGCTGGTTGATGAGCGCTACCAGAAGGTGTCCATCGAGTTCAAGCGCAGTGTTGAGATTCTGCATGAGGAACAGGAACGCATTGTGAAGATCGAGTCCATCAAGAAGTCCCTTGAAATTGAGGTCAAGAACCTCACCATCCGTCTTGAGGAAGTCGAAGCTAACGCACTGGCCGGAGGACGACGCATCATCAGCAAGCTTGAAGCCAGGGTAGGTTGCTAACAAATGAAATCGATTGTTGCAGTACATTTGGTGACACTTGAGCTGTAGTAGCCTTACCTATACAACCTGATCATTATGAAAATCATATCTAATCAGATTATACAGTAAAACTTATATTCTGCAACATTTCAATTATTACTGCACTTTCTATCATGCACATTTAAAATTATAGGCTACTAATATGCGCACAAACTTTTCACACAAACACATCATTTTGTTCTGTTATTCTTCATGTCATTACAAAAGTAATCTCGTAAAAAGAAGCTGATCTTGAGCTTTCAAAATTCTTAATTTATTGCCAAACTCTCCCCACTCCCTTGTCATCAACACTGTATGTGTATCATAATTACTCTTATCCAGGTACGTGACATGGAGATGGAGCTTGATGAGGAGAAGCGCCGTCACTCAGAGACCACCAAGATCCTGCGAAAGAAGGAGCGCGTGGTGAAGGAACTGCAGATTCAGTTTGAGGACGATCACAAAAATGTTGTCATGCTGCAAGAGGCATTGGACAAGACTGGGCAGAAGGTGTCCATCTATAAGCGCCAACTGCAAGAGCAGGTCAGTGCAGTGAGCTGACAAGTAGGATCATGAACCATAATACCGATACCAATACCCTGCGGGAGACTCAAATTTTTCAGAACTTGCAATTAACAAAAAACTAGTGCTAAATACCTGGTGTAAAATTGAGTTGGCCGTCCTTGCCAGCGTACTCATTTATCTTTCTGTCCTTGCAGGAGGGCATGTCTCAGCAGAGCCTGACCCGTGTGCGACGCTTCCAACGTGAACTGGATGCGGCAGAAGAAAGGGCCGAAAGTGCAGAGAGCAACCTGTCCCTCATCCGGGCCAAGCACCGCTCTTTTGTCACCAGCACTGTTGCCCCGGCTGGATCCGTGATGGTGGTGCAGGAGACCAGGACCACCGAAAGTTACTAGACATGTCCCATTTTGGGTTTTGTCTGGCTAAAGAAAATAATGGGGTGGGGAGGGGGGGTGGGGGGAAGGGGATGGGGGGATAATATGGAGGAGTGAATAAGAGTCAGTTTTTTTTGTACCCGCTGAATCTTTGTGAGCTTTGGTTTGCCTTTGCTTATGCAGCGACACTTTTTCATTCCACGTGTCTATCAGCCTGCTATGTACTTGAACCTTAACAAAGCTTTTTTTGTGTACCAACCTGGTTAGGTAGTCACACAAGAAAACCAATAAAACTACACCCCGAGTTTACATTACTTAATACTGACTCTTTGTAGCTACAAAATATAGGAAGGAAAAGAAACCTGCTTCCCCACTCCTAAAAGACAATAAAAATAATAAAAAAGAACCAAAAAACAATAATAAAGGGAGATGTACTGTACCTAGTTAAGTCTGAAGAGGTCGACAACGACAAAACAAACAATCTGTGCAAGAGATGGGACAATGGTCCATTTGCTCACCAAGCTGCAAAGGTCTGGCACAGCTTTCCAGTAACTGTGAAAAATATGAACCTCAGTTAACAGGCAATTAGTAATTATTGGTACGCTTTCCCTACTTACTGAAAAACAATGGGCCGGGCAAAAAGTAGAGACCCAACTGAGAAAAAGGCTGGGCAGTTGGTTCATTGCTGTTTGCTCCTCTTGAAAATCACAATTTTTGCAAAAAGACTACCCATCCTTGTTCCCTCCTCTTGCGCTTTAGTACCATAAACAAACTATTCGAAGCATTTTTTTTTTCTTTGTTAACAATGCACCAGAAAACAAACTCGCTACCAATAAGTACCACACGAACAAAGAAGAGTGACAAATGTGTCCCTTTTTCTTTGTGCTTTCCTTGCTGACAATCTGCATTGATCAGTGAACAGCGTCACTGTGTATCAGCTTGTAACTTCAGGAGACCGTTGTATAAATAAAAACTGAGTGTTACACACAAATGGTACAGTAAAGTCTCATTGATCTTAATTTCACTGCACCCAATTGAATATGCTCAACTCATAGTTATGTTGTAGGATGTACAGCTACACCTATCTGCAGAAAGGTCAAGGTTAAGCTTCATATGAAAAGAAAGAAAAAAAAGCGTGAGGCTGTGAGCTTCAAAATGAAGCTTTAAAATTGCCTAAAAGCACTCTTGACAAAACTGATACATAGACATGAAAATGGCTCTATATGGTTGCATTATGGTGCTCAATGTCTCAGGTTTTTCTCCTTAATGCAGAGGGACATGATCAAGATGGCTCCATCAACATAACTTACCAAAGTCTTAAAGTAGCATAATGATTTAAGCAGCATTGACTTATGTACAGTGCGGAAAACGAAACACGATCTATGTCATTGGTTCTTACAGTGTTCTTATTTGTTGACATTGTGTACTCATACTGTTGTGTGAAGGTATTTCCATGGAAACCTTGATGACGTCAGATCGCTCTTTTGTTTTCCGCACTGTAGGTTGGGGGCTGCCTGTACACAGTTGTTAGATAGCAGGATAACAAGTCCACCCTTTCAGCCCGAAGTGGCAGTTGCTGTACCTTTCTTTTTCAGTTTTAAGGGAATCATTAAAAAGCAAGGTGTACTTACGAAAATGAATTTATTGTCGAGCAAAACATTTCCAGCTGGTTGTACTGGAAAACTACAATTAATCAAATTACACATTCATGCTAGAGTGATTATTTGATGACATATTGGCATACAAAAATATCATTTATTTCATTACAAAACACACATTCATCAACCCCATCCGAGCAATAACTTGCTTGCTTGCATCCGCATTTATAACATTGGTACGACAACAGTCTCAAAGTGTTCAGTGGATAAGTGACTTATGTACAGCAATTCACTGCTAGACAATTACCGGCTAGATGGTCAGTGTTTACGTGTAAATTAACACGTCTTAGAATGATCTGACAAATTCTAATCACATAAGATAGGTGAATAGTGGCATGTAATAACATTGAGCAGAGCGGCATTATAGATGAGAAAAAACCAAATAAATCATGGCCCTCCTTGTGATGCAACTTTGAGAGAATACTGTTCCAATGGTTGCAATGTGTTTTCATGGATTGAATCTAAAACCCATTTCTCTGAGACACAAAGCAAATTTCTTCTCCTAGCACTTCCCTGAACTCCCTCTGTGCCTGAAGAAACAGGTGAGGCAGGCCCTCCAACCACCAGCTCCACACCCCGAGGTACACTCTTAACACTTCCTCCACACCACTCAACCAACTCTTCCAAGTCACGTGAAGGTGGGCTGCTACCTCTACTCACATGCAATGCACCCACATTCGAAAAAAGGCTGGGCTTGAAGTTGGGCTGTTGCCTTGCTTGTCTACACACCTGAGAAAATCAGAGAAAAATTTATTATGAAGAAGAAATGTCACAAAGTGTGCAAGAATAATATATTTAATAAGAATACCTTTACACATTTAGGTCAAATTATTATTTACACACAAAGAAGGACATGGGGACTACTTATGGAAAAAGTTGAGCCACATGGATTTGGCTGAAAGTTGGTCAGTTGATAGACCTTGACCTCAGGGTCAATTGTTCTGAAGGCCAAAGAAAATATCCTATGCCGTGAGAGGGACTCACAGTCGCACATGCAATCAGTGTGTGCAGTATGTGGCATGCAATCAAAAACTTGGTAAAAGATTAGTAAAACCCTTGAAGTGAATGGGTTAACACTTCAATTTTAGAATGAATATCTACGATCACACGTCAATTTCCTCTCCTTGACATTCGTAATGATTTTTAAAAGTTCAAGTATATTTTCTCTCACCCTCACAGCTGGAGAGAACTCAAGTGCTTCAAATGGTTCCTCATCCAACCACTTCCTTGCTTCCATAGACTTGTACACCTGAAAATTAGGACCTCTCTAGATTATTTAAATCAGAACATTTAGAGCTGAACTATAACACCCACATATGTGCCTAGGGCTGGTTGCATCTATTCAAATTAAGGAGAACATGTCTTTCCATGTAGGCTTATGTGCATTGTGAATACCGATACATTCAGTGCACCTAATGAATCTCATGGTCTATTGAATTTTCATTCACTATGAAGGTTTATACGAGGGCTGTAAATAAAATAGTGTTAACACATCTCTAGAAAATCAGTGAAATGTAGCAAGTTTTCACCGCTTATGTCACAGATAGGTTGGGTCTTGATCTAACCTCAGGGCATAATGAGATCGTCCCATCTCAATATGCGCATGCGCAGTAAAAAGTATAACGTGAGCTGTTGCCATCAACCAGTCTAAAGATGATGCTTTCCAAATTTGAGCAGAGGTGCTGTTTAAAAATTGAAAATTTGTCATAAAGGGCCTTTACAGGCTTGTGGGGAACATTGTCGTATAGAACAGTTGCAAGGTGGGCCGTCAGGGAAGGCAAAACATGACATATGAGCCCCATCCAAATGCAAGTGAGGAACAAATGGCTGCTGCTTCCGCATTGATGGAGAATGATCGGAGGTCGACAGTTAATGAGTTAGCCAGTGAGGCAGGCTTGTTGATATGACTATCCTGAACATTCTCAAGAAACATCTGGGTATGACTATCCTTCACACTTTAGACCGCTCTATACGAAACAACAACCAAATCAGGGCTGCCAATGGCACCTTCGACTTCCACATCTCTAATGATGGGTGTGACACAATGCTGGTGACGCACTCTGAAAGTTTGAAGCTGCCATGTAGTTCCAGTCCCAAGTAATTAAATAGTTGCCACTATTTTATTTACAGCCCTCGTAGTTACACTTTTAAAAGTTTTATACCATCAGTTACATATGTGATATGCATTACTCTTGGTATGGGGATAAAATGTGGTCAACATTCTGTCACATTAAGCACTCCAACATTAACCAATACCATATTTACCACAATATAAAAAATTCCCTGCACAATCATGCATAGGGAGCTTTCTGCTCTCGACTGTTGCTCATCCACAGTATTGCACTTAATATGATACAAACACTAAACACAATTTCAGTACATTAATCACTCCTTAAATAACTCCGACATGTACACCAATCTTAGAAAAAAACCTTAGCCTCACCCTTGTCCATGGTCCTCTTGGCACATGCATACCAACGATTTAGCCTAATCATACCCTTATGCTTAAGACGCTCACCTACCTGGCCTATCCATGTCATCCTGAGCCTTTTATCCTTGCTCCTCTTACCAACTACTGCACCCGAGTTCTTAAAAATCATCACTGAGTAATGTAAACAGTAACTTCCCTTAATTTGCTTACCTATGCTCGCACAACCCCCCCTTCAATCAAGTTTAAATAGCAAGAGAGAAAATAACCAGACTCACCCATTCTAAGCTCACTATCCAGCATCCTCGTGCCAGTCCTCGCAGCATGTTAAGTGTGCGTCGTGTGGCCACCCCAGTGACTATGTGAGTTGTAGTTATGTCACATGTGTTTCTCAGCATGAATCCTCCAAGAGCCTTGATCACAGCCCGAACAGCCTCATTCTGACTGTGAAGTAGTTATTTCAGTAATGTCAGCTCTACCTCAGTATCAAAAGCTTCATTCAGTACAGGTCACATTGTGATGAACATCAGAAAAAGGACCTGAGCTGAATGTGGCATAAGCACATGGGTTTGGAGCAGCTTGGGTCTAGGAAGTGAGCAGATAAGAGAAACCCTATTCTGTCTCGCACACAATTCCCACCCTGACATTCTACTCACAGTGAAGCACAACTTACTTATTAGTCACACTAGTGCAGACCACGGATGACTTTGTGGACTTAAAGAGAGACCGCAGTGCACTTGGATCATCAGTCTTGCGTCTATTGTAATTCTTTCTCTTTGGCTGAATAAAGTCTTCTGAGCTCCGTCTCTGCTTCGGGTTAACCTCCTGAAGAACAACTTTTTTCTTCTCAACCTGCACTTCCTCTGCTTTTTGAACTTGCTTCTCTTCCTTCTTTCCCTTTGCTTTATTCTCTTTTGTACCTCCATTCTCAGGAGCAGGTACGTCAAAAGTCTCCTCAGGAGGTGTAAATTCCAGCAGCTTTGACTGGAACAGGGACACAAGCTTCCTCCTTCCTAGCTTGACCTTCTTCTGAGCAGTAGCACCATCATCCACTCGCTTCCGCTTTCTTTGATTGCTGCCACAATCAGGAATTGTACCTCCTCCACTAGCAACAGTTTCAATAGCTTCAGAAACATTATCTTGCTTTGATTTGACCTCACCATCTGCCTTGTCCTCAGGCACTGGGGCTATCCCTGATAGCTCAAGCTTGCTGCCCTCATCCTCAATGATCTCAATGTCACTGTCATCCTCTGTCACTTCAGCAATTACTGAAGGAGTTCGTGGCCTCCTGGAAAATAAATTTTCTTAAGCTGGGATTTTACTTATATACTTATACTAGTATAGTAGTACTAGTGCAATGGAAGTACAGCAGCAATTCCAGCTGGCATAATTCTAAGTTCAAGGAAACATTTTGCATTCACAATGAAGAACTCATGACAGCCTATGACGAAACTGGTATGAGTAATGCAGTTATATTTGAACTGCATGTTGTTGGAAACCCACATAAAGCACAAAAAACAATTATTTCAGTAGGCTCTAGAATTACATTCCTTATTACTCTAAATTATTCGTATTATGACTTACATTGCCAGGAGTCGCTTGGCAAATGGTGTATCAAAGGGGTCATTGGGCTTCCACCCTGGCAATCTCCTGACTGATTCTTCAGGTGTTGTTGGGGGGAAGATGTTCAGGATCTCTTGCACTGTGGGCTGCAGATAACAATATTACTCATGTAACCACCTTTACCAGTAGATAACTATAGTATTTCCCAAATCAACTCTGCCCAATAGTATAATTTCTGCACCTTATCTAGACAGGAGATGTCAACACAAGATGTCAACTTGTGATTATGACAATCTCCACTGGGCTTCCTTCACTGAGCAATCATGTGGTAGCACCAAATTTTAAATGGAAGGTTTGAAATCTATAACTACATACAAATGATTATTTATATGCATCATACAGAGTGATCCAAAATACTTGTCTGACTAACATGGCTATTGCTGGAACTAAGCTGCTTATTTTGTAGCAGTTTCTTTTACTGGTCATCACAAGTATTACTGATAATATGTTGTTGCTTGTACCCATCCTTTATAAAGCCTTCAAGGAGACTTGGTGTGCACAAAGTACGATGTCATTGACTGAGATGTCATTGTTCAAGTGGACCATTCCTAATCAGAAAAACTTTGCAGTTCTCACCATGGCTGGCTACTGAGGTCCCAGGTTCAATCCTTGGATAAGTCATATTATTTACTCATGTAGAAATAGTTTTTCTCCTTGTCCATAGAGGTTTTGTTTGGGATTAACCGAACTGATACATTTCTTACAAATGATATAAATCATACTCATCTTATAAAATGCACATCACAATGACAATATGACCCCAGGTAGATATAAAAAGTGTCTGCATGACAACCTTTTGCTTCGTGAGGCTAACATGATCTTACCAGCTGGCCATTTTTCCAATTTGCCAAGGAGGAGATGCCAACTGGCTGGTGCCTGTTCTTTCGTGCTTCTTCCTTCATCATTCGCTTACGTCGCAGGGCCACTAGATGATTCAAGTGAAGCATTTCATCTTCATAGTCCCTTGCATTCAAAATCCTAACTCTCTGTAAGGAGAGAAAGATTACATCACAAGGCAGAAACCCTAAGTTTTAAACGGGAAACAATTTTTTAATAGTCAATTCCTGGCATTGACCACCACTTTAAAATGTGCTATCCAATGAAACATATCAATAACAATAGCAGAATTCAGTGGAAAGGTTGGTTTCAGGATATTTGCCAGGTCCCAGTTTTCTGGATGATTTTCAAGGCATTTATGCCACATGCATGCAGCAGAAACCTAATCACTACAAAATTTTCTCAGACTAGAGTTACTCTACTACCGCCTAATTTCACTGCAAATTGAATATGAAACTCACCTTAGGCTTATCAGGAAAGAGTGGGGAATCATACTCCTGGGCACACACTGGTGGGTATTCTGATTCTTTAACCATTTTTCTCTTCTCTTTGCATGCTTCAATCCATCGGACAGCCACCAAACGGAGGTTTTGTCTCTTAGCATTGTCATAGAGCTTCTTTGAGCCATCCTTGAACACAACATGTGTCACTTTAGAATTAAGCCTCCTTTCTACTTTGGCACCAAGCTCAAGTAGCATCTTCTCCACTGCCGCAGACTTATTGTGATTCTCTGTTCGCACATCAACATGTGCTACAACTCCTGGAAATTAAAATTCAAGTCAGAGATAAAGTGAGACACATAAGGTACAGTACTTTAGTAAAATATTCTTCAGAACCATTAATGCCTACTGTTGCATAATACCTTCTTATGCAGTTTGTCGTTTGACTGCAATATCTATACAAATGCTAAAATATAATGCCATTGCAATACCACAGGTTTAGGACACCACACCGAATAAATTTCTGATTGATTGATATGGAGGTTTTATGGCACAAAATCAGCATGGGCAATACTACACCAAAAAAATTCCACACAGAATAGAAAAATCCTCTCCGATTGTGCCATAAAAATGATCTCAACTGCTAAAGCTGTCTTAATTTATTTGGCAGTATTTGGGATTTTACAGAACTGAAAAGGTTAAATAATAATGGAAGTTAAATTATTTTTTTACATTGCAAATATACTAGACTAGCAGGTTACCCGGCGTTGCCCGGGTATGTTGGGGTGCTGGTAAAGATAGGGGTACATATCTGTGATAGATTACCTGCTTGTCTTATAGCGTACTGTCGACACGGATATTCTGATTGGATGTGTAAAAGGAGGAATGTGGATGGAGTTGGCCCAGGAAAAGACTGCACAGCCATGTGTTTTTTTCCCTGCATTTTTGACCCCTTGACCTCCCCTCCCCCCCAACCCCACTTCACACCCCCACCTCGTTCCATATGTTTGCTCTGGATAACTTTAGAAATGTACGTACAGATGTATGATGGGAAATTTTGTTTTCAACACGGAGTAATATAAAGTGGCGCTGCGGAAACGTCGGGTTCGATCCCATCAGCCCGGGGTTCCCCCCTTCATCCCGTGCAGAGTTGGGTCGTCTCTGGCTTCGTTTCGGGTGGAATCTCATCAGACTAATCCACCCGGGGAGTTCACAAAATATACCGTTTGAGAATTGCACTTGCACCTTGCACATCCCCTCCCAGTCACCCTGCCCATGGGCCCGGGCGCTACGTCAAAAAGGTTCCATCAAGACGAAATAAAGGTTCCCTCCCTGCGGTACGATGCAGGGAGGTAAATAGTTTAAAAAAAGAGAGGCATTTCCATGGGAATGCAAATTGATTTATTGTGATTGATGTAAGCTTGAGGCAGGAATATGCGTGTTGTGGGAGTTAGGTACATTTTCGGAAGCTGAAACATGCAGCGTTAGATTCCTTGGAAAAAGTAACCCCCGATATGCTAATTTAAGGCGGTGTAAGGGCCTTCCCATGGATTTCTATAAGGGACAAACATCCAAACTTCCTTATTTATAGATATAGAGATAGCTCCTGAATTTTTCCCCTGCATGTGCATAGCAAATATTCTAAATGAAACAAAATCATCATAATTTTCTATCACACCCTGAGCTGATGCTATGGATAACAACAGCACTTGAACTATTGACTCTGAAAATGTGCATAAAGACAGTAGCTGAAACAAGTACTGTACAAAAAGAAGGGGGAAGTTTCCAATCTGGCAACAGGCAAGCAGAGATCAAAGAACTGTTGACCTCTGTTGATAGGGTCAGGTTTCACTGTTCCTCACAGTTCTGTAAAATTGTGGCATGACTGTGTAGGCCTATGCAATGAACTTTGATAAAACTGGTTGTCAAGACCCAAAACCTTCCATGCAGCCTACACTTACCTCTCAAAAGATTTCCCAGAGCAGCTGGAGGTTTGCCTTTTGCAGCATTGGGAGATTTACTCAGTCCTGCACCTGCAGTGTCACTGACTTTCTCCACTGCTGCCTTCACCACTGACTGCTGCATGGAAACACCAAGTGCTGTCAATCTTCTGGAGCTGCGTTTTTCTTTTGCTGAATGAAGAGTCGCTGCAAAATCAGCTTCCGAAATCAAGGTTGAATCCAAGAATGGCGATCCATGTGAGAGAAGATGTGATGTATGTGGAGTGGACACAATTGTATTGGAAGTTCTTGATACAGGACTCTGTAAAAATGAGGCTGCCACACAAGCAGCAGCTCCTGCCCTGTGTTTCGGTGTTCTGCCTGCATTTTCGGGAGCTGGCGAAGTGACCATGGTTCCCTTCCACTGCGAATGAGGAGGATTTCTTAATTTATAATATGGACACTCATTCGCTAGTGCAGGTGTGTAAAAGTGTGGGATTTCCCTTTAACATTTTACAACAAAAAAGGAGCATTACTGGCATCCTTGGGCCCTCTCATCAGACTGTGCGAAATACACGAACTGTACTCGAACCGAACTTACATTACAGCTGGACACAAACTAGACTCTGACCCATTCAAATTCCGCAACAGTGAATCAACACAATGCAGTGTGAAGATCCAACTGAAAGGCAGCCTGCCCTCGGCACTGTATCTGGCCAGACGCAATTCCCATGGCGCAACAATGTTTCACTGACACAAATCATTATCTGGCAATGACCTTCTTTCCCATCACCGCACTTTCCTATCCTGATTTCCCTTTTGCCTCCATTCCATGCACCCCGGCCGGGCCTTACCGAGAGGGAGGCCGAACGACGGGCGCCTTCCTCCGCTAAGCGAGGGCCGTTCCTTCAGCGATGAGGTCCAGTGCGGGGTCCTCTCTCCTCAGCTGTAAAAGGCCAAGCAGGAGGAGGAAGACATCTCGAAACCTCAGCCAGCGAGACGTCATGTAACGGACAAAATTGCGCCCAACCAGTCATTCCATTTCTGACGTCACGCGCAGGCGCACTAGGGAAAAATCACTTGACATGGCAACGTTGCGCAGACATTTTGAGTCAACACCGTGCACAACCTGCAAAAGGCTGTATGACCATACGAAAAATGATATATTTATGAGCATTGCTTCACAGTGGTGTTTTGACTTTGTTGCTTAGCCCCGGGTTGCAACCCGGGTGGAGAGGAGGGGTCCCCCAAATTACTAGCACAATGAGTAATACAACAGGCGGGAATATAATAATGAGTGAAATCGTGAATAATACGGAGTGAAATAATACCGCAGTTATGAAATCATGGTCAGTCATATTCTGACGTCAGATAGGCCACTTATGTTATTGGTATATGTCTATAGATATGTTCTGAGGGATAGGCACAGTGGTGAATAACAATAACATACTAGTAATGGACGACCCTTGCATGATTGCTATATAAGAATATAAAAATGAAAAACAACCTTTCTGCTATAGATTTTAGTTCTAACGGTATAAAATGTTTGTATTGCCCACCCAAAAAATGTTAACGAGGATCATAAATCTAGAGCAGGGCTTCCCAAACTGTTGGTCGCGACCCCCAGTCTCGAGAAAGGGTAACAAATTATTTTCACAAATGATTCACGAAAATTATGCCCATAAGGTAAGTTAAGTACCAGCTCGTACAGAGCAATTCAGATACTCGATAATAGTAGTTGTCAATGATTTTCATTTCGGTGCTGGGCAGGTTTACCTACCTGTCTTTTCCTGTTGAGGTATCAAGAAAATATGCACATTATTTTTACGAATCGATTATTTTGGGGTCGCCAAAGAAGAAGAAGAAAAAAAGGAAGCACTGAACTAGATGATATTAATTTACTAAATATGAGGCACGAACCATATAGCTGCAGGCTGACAGTCATTTCAGATCATCAGATGTGTACGTGCATGCGTAAACGTACACATCTCAAGTGCATACAGACATGAACAAGAATTAGACTATTTGTGCTGTCCGACATGCAAGTGCAAGCCTACATTACCTACACTTCCTATTTTAAGACAAAATATGTTACTGAGAGTGAGAAAAAAAAAATGGTTCATTTTACATCAAACGGTTTGAAGAACACAACCTACATTTGAATAAGAGCGCCAGAAGTGGCAGCCATTTTGCGTCCAACTGAAATCTGTTCTTTTGCGTTTTGTAATAAACATGAACCGTAAAATTTACACCGGTGCAAGTTCCTCCTCCAAATAAATAAATAAATAAATAATCGACAAAATGAAAAAAAAAAAACCTACGCGCCATCACTCGGCGAGTGTATGTATATAAAGCACCTTTCTCCGCATCTCCGCATCTTCAGAGATATCGATATGTAAATATATCGATGCGAGGATTACTCGACATTAATATATCAACATATGCAAAATGTACTTTAAACAACGCAACAAATAGCGAGGTTATTTCACTTTTTTCTCTTCACTGATGCAACCGAGCCATTTCGTTCGCTTAAAAGTACTTATGTTATATGATCTGACGTTATGTATCGGAAGTGCAGGTTAATCGATATTGAGATCCGATACTCTTTATGACGACCCCTGTGGCCCTCCTGTGGTCAACTCGTCTTTCTTTTACTTGTTTAGTTGTTTTGCAGTTGAGAGGGGACGCCGGCCTGCTTTTGGGTGTCTGGACTCTGGAGGCGCCGGAGAAGAAGCGTCGCCTGCGTCGGTCCATCTCTCTGGAGCCCTCCTCCGTTTCGTAGGGACTGCTGGCTGGGTTGTGGACGGCCGTCAGCACCATCAGGGTCGAGGCAGTCAGGGAGGAGGGAGCAATGACAGCTCCACCGGCGATGAAGGGGACGGGCTGGCCCAGAGGGGCAGGGCAGCCCATCTTCGCCAACAAGATCGGGATCACCAGCCAGAGCATCACCCTCAACCGCACCATCAATCTGTAAGGAGCACTAAGCGGGCATCACAAACCCTATTCATTCCCGTTCAACCCTCTGTCAATGTTCACGACAGAATGGTGCAAAGAGCCAGTTGGTGGTGACTTAGGGAACTTATGTTACATTTCAGGTACCCACTGACGAACTACACTTTCGGCACCAAGGAGCCACTGTTTGAGAAGGATCCTTCGGTGCCAGCCAGGTTCCAGCGCATGCGAGAGGAGTTCGAGAAAATAGGGATGCGGCGAAGTGTGGAGGGTGTGCTGCTGGTGCATGAGCATGGCCTGCCCCATGTTCTGCTCCTGCAGCTGGGAACTACCTTCTTCAAGCTGCCGGGCGGGGAGTTGAATCCTGCGGAGGACGAGGTGGAGGGGCTCAAGCGACTGCTGACTGAGGTAATGCATTTGACGCGACTTTTGCGTTATTTTTTACTTCACTCATCCCATTTTTATATGCAGTGTTTCAGTTATTCACAAGTGCAGAATGCAATGCTCGAGCCTTGAGAATAATTTCTTGGAAACAGCTTTCATTCTGCATTGGATTCCAGTAATTTAAAAAGATAGAAATGAATGACCAACCATGTGGAAATGTACTTGTTGGCTTGGATACATTGTTGCCACCTTTTTTGCAGGGTGGCAGTGACTGCAGTCCCTCCCACATCTCCCCGTTTCCTTCTCCCAACTTGAACCATACCCTGCTGCAGTTTTTGAAGCTACTTGCATCCATTGAAGACTGTAATTTTTTCACATTGTCATTCATTGTGTCTCTCTTGTATATTTCTTGTTGTATTGTTGGTGGTATACTTATTGGGATTAATTCATGTCGTATATTGAGATGAACTCAATGAATGGAATAGTGATTTACTTTCCTTATCATTATGGCATACTATGAAAAATGCATGTTCAACCCAGACAAATAGAGTGTGCAGCTTTCATCAAAAATTTTGGCTTCAGATACCTGTGATATTTTCTGCACATGTGTACTTACCACACTTTGAAAATCTCTGTGATAGAACATAAAGGTGCTACTCCCCTGCAATCAAATTAGCAATGTATCAACTGAACGTGTTGAGACTGATCTTCCATGCTGTGTGCATAAATGCGAGGTATAAAGTACTTGGCAATGTTGCTAGAACACTGATGATGGCATTTATAACACCCATTCAGTACCAATATATGAGACCTAAATCAAAATCTTGAGTTTTTAGGGTCTGTACAAATCCATCCTTGTAATCCACGTACGATGTATGTTTCAATGCAGCTTCAGTGGTGGTTTGTCATTTTCATGTGATTGCACTGAGCTCCAATAACATCATAGTCAATTGTACAACATCTACTTCTTCCATCTCTTGAACTGCTGATTTTGGTAGTGCACCACCTGTATATTGTAAATGGAGAAGATGAAGTTATGAGAGTGAGTTTCCAATCTTCCTATATTGGGAACTAAGAGAATGACAAATTCAAAGGAAGTTTTCCATTGCATCTTTCTCCTTCCCCCCTCCCCCAATAATCCCTGTTTCCTGTGACCACAGCTCTTCTTATCCATTCCACAAACTATTTGAGAAGTTCCATCTATTGGTTGATGTTAATATTCAGGCATGCAAAATTTTAAGCCGCAGCTGCCATTGGTGATGGTTATTGTGACCATTTTCAATACTAACAGCCACATTTGTGTTCTGCTGTGAATTTGTATGACATGAAAAAAAAGGAAATGTGTTTCACAATGTTTCAAATGAACACTAATATCAAAAAATTGTTTTAACTCTAATAAGATGGGCATTGCACCTGCAGTACATCATAAAAAATTTTCTGTACCAGCATAACTCAGTGTTCCTTCACAAAGAAATGTAGTTCCTCCCAAAATTAGCAGCATATAAGGACACCCATCTATTTAGGGTTAAAAGAACAGTGACCTGTTGAAGATTAATTGAAGTTGATGTCGGTTTTTAAAAATTACAGTGGGATGAACATTTTACATTGGCATAGTAGTCTTTTCAAGTGATTACAATATCATCTGGTGGGGTTTGTTTGATTGTTGTGCAACAGTGTAAACATTGTACAGCCAGTCCTTGACTTATGTAAGTAAAGAGTATCATTCTGCAACATTACAGATCTTGGCTGGCAGGTCTGATTTGCCATGCACTGCAATTTCATGTGTTTTCTCATTTGGCGGCATTTTACGTTTCCAGTTGGTTACGTAGACTTTTTGCACAAGTCAGATTTTTAAAAAAAACTTATGGCAGAGCATCATAAGTCAGGGACTGGCTGTACTTAAGAACAATGCATACAGTACATCTTCTGTTTGGGAAAGGCTGCTAATATAATTCAAATGTGTATAATTTGTACCAGTCACAAATGCTAAAGCTGAAAATTATGTATGGGTTGTGCTATGTTCTCCATAATGAAGGTGTGAGTGGGTGCTTCTGAACGAGAAGAAACTTGGATTTTTTTTAAAAAAAAGGTATTACGTGAGTAACTCAAGGTTGGTTGGGTTGGGGTGCTTTAGAGTAATGGTTGAAAGAGTAGCTTGGGGAGGATAGTAAGAGGCAGATTAGTAATGGTGCCATCGGCAGACGCTGGGTCGCCAGGATGGAGTGCCTCAGGAGTGGGTTGTGGAGGACACCATCGGCAACTGGTGGCGCCCCAACTTTGAGCCTCCGCAGTATCCCTACATACCCCCGCACATCACCAAGCCTAAGGAGCATAAGAAGCTCTTTCTGGTGCAACTTGCTGAGAAAGGTTTGTTACATTCACAAATAACATACAGTTTGAGACCTTCACAATACAGAGGTAATATTGTGTTGGTCACAAGGTGTACATTGTCAAATGAGCAGCAGGAGTTTCTAGTATCCTAGCAGTTATCTGACTGATTTGCAGTGAAATGAAGGAAAATTAAGTTTCAGTTCACAATCAGATACGTACTTGTAGATTTGCATAATTTGATTTGCTTCATATTACCCCTGTGATAGGGAAATGTCATAATAATAATAGTATTTTGTAGTGCTGACATCCAGTAAGTACCAGACCTTTGATCACTTGTTATCTTTCAACAGCCCTCTTTGCTGTGCCGAAGAACTACAAACTGGTGGCCGCTCCCCTTTTTGAGCTGTATGACAATGCCCAGGGCTATGGTCCAATTATCTCATCCCTGCCACAAGCTTTGTGCAGGTACAACCATCGCTGCCTCTAAGTTGACCCCGACTTCTTCACAGGGGTGACTGAGGATCACCCACCTTTGTATTATGTCTGACTTTGTGTACTTGAATAGAAAAATCATGTAAACGAACTCTCTTATGTGAAAATTATACATGGATATACAAGGACAAAGGAATTGTATGCATTCGGTTTTTCTTTCATCCATTTCAGGTGGCCAATGGTTTCTGAGATTGTGGTGTTTTCAAGCAGATCTTAAAATGTATGTCTCAGATAAGCATTTCAATTCGCATTTCAAAGCAAATTATGGACCAGAAGATTTGCCCTCGATGAAGTGCATATGGGGACCAATTTAATGAATCTTCCAAGTTCCAACTTCATTGGGCAAGCAGTACAATTGGTGACGGACTCTTCCTGCACCTGAGGAGAACCATGTTAAACATCTTTGCAATACCTCATTTACGAGGTCCTCCTTAAATGTATGTTATGCAGAGGCTTTTTTTTTTGGGGGG